>JAJJKD010000157.1:0-97213 GCA_022376535.1 Xylariaceae sp. FL0662B | reverse complement strand
TAATAATAATATAGTAGTAATAGTAATAATAATAGTAATAAGGTTATTAAAATAGCGGAAATAATTTAATAAAAATTAAAAGTAATAAATTTTAAGTTAATATATATATAATTATATATAAATTTAGTTTTATTATTTTAATATTATAATATATATTATATATAGTTATATATATAAAATATACTTTATTAAAAACCCTAAAATTAAACTATTTTTTATAAAAACTTCCTTTATCCCTTTTTATCTTATATTATTTATTAAAATCTTTATATATTAATATTATTTAATATTTTATAACTAAAGTTACTTTATAATATTTATTTAAAACTTATAGATTTTATAATTTTTTATAAGTATTTTATTAAGCCGAAAAACTATTTATTTATATATAAATATTAGCTTTTCCGAATAAGATAAGTTTTAATATATTTCGGTATTATATAAGATTTGTTTATATTTATTTTAATAAAATATAGGTATATTAGGTTTTTTAGATTAATATTATTATTATAGCTTTATTTTAGTATATTTATTTAAACTATTTATATAGATACCTATTTATTTACTATATTATTTAGTTATTATTTTTAATTAATTTTTTTAATTAAAGCTATATTAGGAATATTATTTTATAAATAAGACTTATTAAATATATCGAAAAAATAATAATACGTTATATTATTTTATTTATAAAGTTTTATTATTTAAGTTATATTAAGTTATATTAAATTATACCGAAATAATAGGTTTAGCTTTTTAAAATCGGTTAATTTCTTTATTATAAAAATGTAAAGTATTTATATTTTACCTAATCGTTATTAATATTATATATTAATTATTATTAATTTAAATATTTAGCCTTTTATATTTTTAAAATTAAAATATTTTTATAATAGGTATTTTAAAACTTTATATTATAATTTAAACTATATATTTATTCGATTAATTTTTATATTAAGATATTTATATTATATTTTATAATAAAGTTTTATATTAATACCTTTTATATTATTTTATTTTAAATAACCCTATTTATTTATAAACTATAAAAAGATTATAACTTATAAGAATATTTTTTACCTAATAATTTATATAACGAATTATATAAACTTTAACCGTTTTATAATATAACGTTAAGGTTAGTTTATAAATTAATAAATAATTAATTATAAAGGGTTATTATTTTATAAAATTAGTTTTAAAATTAAATCTGATATATTAAATTTATATAATTATAAAACCGGGGCGTATTACGGCATATAGCTAATAATTTTATAATAAAAATAACCGGCTTTTAAATATATATATATTTATATTTTCTTAATATCGGTAATTAAATTTTTTTTTTTACTTTAATGTATTAATTTAATAATTAAAAGATTAATATAAGGACTTTTTATATAATAGGTCTTTTTTTCCGTATATAAATAGTTAAACTTTAAATTAATTAAATTATATTATTTTATAATTTAATAAAACGTTTCTTTTATTTGTTATAATTTATAAAAAACGTATTATTCTTATTTAGCTAATATATTATTATTATAAAAACCTTTAACCCCGTTAATTATTTATTAATTCCGTTTAACCCGTTTGCCTTTAAAGGATAAATAAAAACGAAAACCTTTTTATTAAAAAAAAAAAACATTAAGGCGGAAAACGTAATTAAAGGTATTTTTATAATTAATAAAAATAGCAACCGTATAAAAATTAATCGAATTTTTTATAAGCTATAAGTATTAAAATTAGCTTAAAAAGTAATAATTAATAAATTATATATCGCTAAAATGGTAAATTATAAATATAATATTAAAAAATTAAAGGATTATTTATAAAATATTAGTAAATAAGTTTTAATAAAATAAATAAAAGCGAATTATATTAAAATAATTATTAGGTATTAAAATAGGTTAAAGTTATTTTATATTATAATTCCTTTTAAAAATAATATAAAAACTTATAAAAACGTTTTTTAAATAAAAGACTAATTAAAAATTTAAAGGTATAAATTTCGATAGTAAATCTATTTATCTTTAAAAAGTAGTAGTTACCTTTTTAAAGCCCCTATTAGCTGGCTTAAAAAACCGCTAAATAGCTATTAATAAATATATTAAAAACTATAGGCTATTAAGGTATATTATTATAAAAATTAGACTATAAAAATAAGCTGCTAATTATTTAAAAAAGTAGCGGTTTTAATTAGCCTATTTTTTCCCGGACTATAGTACGCTTTTTTTTATAGCTTTAGGAATTAATTAGGCCCGGTTTTTTCCTAATAAATCCTACTCTACTAAAAAATATAGCTTTTTTTAACTAATAAAAAAACCACCTTTCCAATATATTAATAAGCTAGTTATAATAAAATAACCGTATAAAAAAGCTTACGTTTTTAATATTTATTTAATAATTTATTAATAAAGCCTACTATTATAAAAAAAACCGTAACTATATAATATTAAAAAAGCTATAATAGCTTTATAATTACCTAAATAGCTTAAAGCGAAAAAAATACGCTTTTATAGCTTATTAAAAATAGCTTAATATTTAAATCGTACGAGTTAAGCGTACCGAAGTTTTTAATATATTACCCGAAAGAGTTAGGCCATTTTTTATAAATAACGCTAATATTAATTAGTAAATTATATAGCGGGATAATTATTAATTAAAACGCGATTTAGATTTTAAAATTATAATATTATTAATAACCTTTAATATTATAAAGCGATCGTACCGAAATTTGTATAAAATTTAAAATAAATAAATAAATAAGTATTTCGGGTTATATAAAAAGGTATATATTTAAAACTGGATATAGTAATTAATTTTATTATTAAAAAAGTTATTTTTATTTATTAGTAAAATATATTAATAAAAAGGTACCCTATTTATTTATATTTTTAGTAGTTAAACTAGTTAATTAGTTTATTAAATTAAAACTTTTTTTTTTTTTATATATTTTTTTATTTTTTTTTATTTTTTTTTTTTACTTCCCCCTATTAAAAGCCTTTCTCTTTTCTCTATTATTGCGTTTTTATTAAGTATTTAATATTAGGTTTTCTTTCTTTTTTTTTCCCATTTTTTCCTTCCTTTTTTATTTTTTTCCTCCCTTATTTTTCCTTTTTTTTTATTTTTTTTTCCTTTTTTATTTTTTCCCTTTTTTATTTTTTCCTTTTATTTTAATTTTTATTTTTTTTATCCTTTTATTATTTTAGCTTTAATAAGTTAAAAAAATATTAAAGAGATTCTATTATTTTAATATTATTATTTCTTATTTTTTAACTTTACTTTTTTTATAATTATTTTTTAATTATTATTGTATTTAAAACCGTCGAAGTTTTCGGTAGTTTTTTTTTTCTATTTAGATAAATTATTAAATTAATATATTACCTTTAATTTATTTCGGGTTATTTTTATAATTCCGGTAATTTAAAAGATATATCTTATATTAAAAAAGGCGTAAAGTTTAATAGAAAAGTAAGTAAATTATTTTAACCATTTATTACTATATTGATTTAATTATTATAAAACTTTTATTTTATTATTATAATTAATACTTATAAAAGTTGTATATTTATATAGATATATACCCCTACCTATTACTTTACTATTATAATTAATATTTAGAAAACGTACGCTACTATTTAGATATATATTACTATTTATAGGGACTATTTTTAATCCTTTTAATTAAGGAGGTTCTTTATTAAGTTTAAATAACTATTTTAAATTAATTGGAGCTATAAGTTATTTATTCTTAATAAAGGCTCCGTTATAAGTTCGAACTTAATAAGTTTATTCTTTATTTATTTATATATTTCCCGTTTTTTATATATAAAACCGTAATAAGCTTAATTACGGACGTTATTTTATAATATATAAGAAATGTTTTAACTAAATAATATAGTAGCTATACGGATACCTTTATTTTAGTCTTAATATTGTAATATTTAAAATTAAAGGGCCTAATTTTAGCTTTTACGACTTACCTAGTATCTTTTTATTTTTTAAAAAGGAAAAAAACGAATATATTATAAAAGCTGCTAAAATCCCTATTAATAAGTATACCTAACGGGAAAAAGCGATCATTATATAGGCTTTATTTATAAATGCCGATTTTAAAAACTCCATTTCTTTAGGTATTATATAAAGTAAGCTTCCGTTTTAAAATATTACTATATAGCTAGCTATATTTTAAAGAAAAAAATAGTCCGTTAGATACAGCTTTACTATATTTTTTCGGGTATTATATATAAAGTAAATACTATAAATTATACCATTAACGACCAGCTTTTATTTTAAAATATTGCCGTATATATAATAAAAAGGTTAATAAACCTTTTTAACCTTTTATTACTATTATGTTTAATTATTATAGGGTTAATATTTAAAGTAGCCGGCTATTAATAGTTTTTTTATTAAAGCTAAAGCCTTTTATAATAAAAGAAATAAAGGCTTTAATAGTTAGTCGATAATTATATTTTTAACTAATTTTCGTAAATAAATCTAAAAATTAGGCATAATATTAATATATTATTTATACTATACCTAAATCCGGTTATTAAACTAAAAGCCTATTTATAAAATTCGCTTTTATTAGGTATAGCGTTAAGAAACTAATTCGGTACTATACCTATATAAAAACTTTTTTCGAAAAATTAACGTTAATAGAAAACATTACGATATATTTAATATATAAAAAGCTATATATTATTTTTTATTTTTCCTAACTTATAGATATAGGTTTAAGCTAAAAAGGTATTATTAACTTTAAATATAATAATGTTTTACTATTTTAATAGGGTATTTAAAAATTGTTTAATTTTTAATTAAAAGAAATATTAAATTAGGAATACGGTATAATTAAACGTAATATAATTAAAATTATATTTATATTTATATATAGGAAAATAGTTTTATAAAAACTTCTTTCGAAAAATTAATATCGGTAAAGAATATTATAATATATTTAATATATAAAAAGCTATATATTATTTTTTACTTTTCCTAATTTATAAATGCGGGCTTTAAGTTTTAAAAAGACCTAAAGTTAATTTCGGATACCTTAATTATAAGCTTATAAAAAAAAGGTAAAAAGGTTATTATTTATAAGCCGGTTTTTAAAATTAATACGGATATAAATATAGACCTTAATAAGTTTAATAATTAGACCGAAAGCTTATTTATAAGATTTTCGGCGTTTAATAATAAGATTTAAACGATTAACCTTTCGGATAACTTTAATAAAACTATAACCCTATTTAAGTAACTATTTATACCTATATTTATACCTAATAAATAATAGTAAATAGAAAATATACCTATATTTAATAAATAATAATAAATAGAAAACGTAACTACGCTAATTAAAATAAAGGATATTTTAATAAACGGAATATGTATTTTATTTATTTAAATCTATTAAAAAAGCCTATTTATATATTTATTTAAGCGTTTAGCTATAAATATTACGGATATTTATAATAAGATTTAACGTTTTAAATATCTATATTTAATAAACGATAGCGAATGGAAAATATAACTATACCTATTAAAATAAAAGATATTTTAATAAGCGGGATACGTACTTTATCCTTTACTATTATATTTAAATTTATTAAATTAAAAGTATATTTATATATTTATTTAGGCATTTAGCTATAAATATTACGGATATTTGCGATAAAATTTAACGTTTTAAGCGCCTATATTTAGTAAATAATAGCAAATAAAAAATATAATTATACCTATTAAAATAAAAAATATCCCAATAAATAAGATATACGCTTTATTCTTTATTACTATATTTAAATTTATTAAATTAAAAGTATATTTATATATTTATTTAAGCATTTAGCTATAAATATTATAGATATTTATAATAAAATTTAACGTTTTAGGATATTATAACCTTATTTTTAATAGGGTTTATAAAACTATATATTTTAATATAGTTAAAAGAATAAGAAAAATTATTAAAAATATATATTGTTAAAATTGCCGAGTTTATAGAAAAAGTTATAAATTAGGCCTTAAAAAAGTTATTAAATTTTATATCGCTATATAATTTTTAAAAAATATTATAAATACTTATTATAAGTTTATAAAAAATTAAAAGTATAATTTATATAATTAATATAATACGTATTTTATATATATTTAATTAAAAATTACTAATAATAATTAATAATTAATAGTTTTATAAATATAATAATATTTAAAAAAGCTTATTAATCCGTTTATATTATATTTATATCTATATTTAATAAATAACGGATAAAAAATATAACTATATTTATTAAAACGGAAAATATTTTAATAAACGGAATATGTACTTTATTTTTTATTATTACGTTAAATTTATTAAACCGAAAGCCTAATGATTTGTTTATTTTAGGCGTTTATAAATGCCCAGAATGCCGCGCGACCTTATTTTTAACGGGGTCCGCGCGATTTTATTCTTAACGGGGTTTATGCGACTTTATTTTTAATAGGGCTACGTAATTTTATTCCTGACGGGGTCTATGCGATTTTATTCCTAACGGGGTCTATAAGATTATATATTTTAATATAATAAAAAAATGGGCTAAATATTATATATATTATTAAAACCGCCGAGCTTATAGAGAAAGTTATAAGTTAAGCTTTAAAAAAATCGCTAAAACTTTTATATCGCTATATAATATTTAAAAAGGGTTATAAATTTATTAATAAAATTATTATAAAATAAAGCGGTTTTTTTATTAATATATTTAAATGTAAAAAATATTAAGTTTTTATATTAAATAAAAATACGTTTAATTATTATAAAATAAAAAAGATTAAATACTTTAAATATATAATATATCGATTCGAATTTATTGCGTTTATTAAATAAAAATACCCGATTAAAAAATTAAAGGATATATTTATTAAATAGGAATATCCGATTAAAAAGTTAAAGGATATATTACGTTTATTAAATAGAAATACCCGATTAGAAAGTTAAAGGATATATTATATCGGGTATAATATATCGATTTAAATCTATTATATTTATTAAATGGGAATATCCGATTAAAAAATTAAAGGATATATCGGAAAAAACCTTTATAAAATAAGGCTTTATTTTTAGGTATACCTTTTAATTTAAAATTTTTTATAAAAGCTATAGTAATTGTTTTATTATTATATCCCTATAGTTTTAAAAAGGTTATAATTAATAAAGATATTATTATATTAATTTATAATATAGGATTTATATTTAATATACAAAATATATACTATTTATAATCTTTACCTATTAATATATAATTTACTATAGGTATTTTAAAGGGTATAATCGGCCGTAATTTATTAACTAATAAATAATATATTATTATATTAAATATATAGGGTTAATCCCTATATAATTTATATATAAAATAACTTTAGTAGTATTATATTTAAATATTTTATAGCTTATTTATTGGTTTTATAATAAATATTAATAGGTATGTACTACTTTAGGTAATTTAACTGTTTATATATATTCAGATTTAGCTATTTATTAGCTATTATTAACTATTAGGCCTTAAAATATTTAAAACCGAGGTTTTTTTAATTCGTATACGTTTTTATCGTTTTTTAAAACGGGAATTTTGCCGTATTATTTTTAATATTTTTATATTTACGGTAGTAATTTATATATAATAACTTATATATAAGTATTTTTATTTTATATAGCTATTTATAATTACCTTTATTATTTTTTTAATTTATTATTTTTATTTTTTTTATAACTCTTATAACTATTACCTCGTAATAGCTATTATATTATAGTATTTTAATTTAGAAATCTTTAATAGTAACTATAATTAAGTTATATTACTATTATTTTTATAATTTATAACCATATTTTATAACCTATTAATTTATATTTAAATAGTTATAATTACCTTATATTATACCGTTTTAATTAAAAAGTAACCTTATATTATAAATTTCTATCCGGCTATTATATATATTATTATTATTATAAAATGCTATAGCTATAGTTAGGAATATATCCCTACCGTTCCCGTTATATATATTTAAATTAAATATACTAATGTTAAAAAGCTTTAAAAAAGTATCCTTATCGAAATTATTTAATATATTTATACCTTTTTTTATTTATTTTATATATTTTTAATTTATAAATTTATTATTTATATTTTATAGGGTTTAAAAATAAAATATTAATAAAATATATAAAACTATAAACTATAAATCGCTTTATAAAATTACTACCGAATTTAAAACCGCCGGGTTTAAAATTATTAATAATAATTTAATATATTTTCGTAACCCAAATAGTTTAATCGGCCTTTATACTGAATATTATAATAATACCGATTTCTATTTAGAAATAATTATATATCGCTTTATAAATAAATCGCGTAAATTTATAAAAAAAATTAATAACGATAATTATTTTATTTTCTATAAGTTTAAAATTACGTTTCGCTATTAAAATATTATTAAATTTTATTATAATAATAAAAGTTTTACTTATTACCGAACGCTAATAATAGTTTATTAATAGGATTTATTCGGCTATTTTTAATTTTAACCGTAATAAATACGATTAAATTATAAAACGTTTTATAAATATAAAAAGTTTTATTTAATAATATTAATAAATAAAAAAAAGTAATAAAATTTTTATAAATAGAGATTTAAATTATAAGGAATATTAAAAACGTATTATATTAATTAGGCTTTTTCCTATTATTAGCTTATAGCGTTAGGTTAGCTAGTTATACGGATTAAATTAAGCTATATATAAAAAATATATTTAAATAAGGAATATATAATATAATAATTAAAGGCTAAATTAGTATATACTTTACTAATAATAATAGAAGTACTATAAATTAATTATAATAAATAAATAAATAATTATATAAAATTTAAAACGATTATTTGCCCGTTATTTTAGCTGTTATAATATATGTATAGGGTACGTATTAAGAGTAAAATATGCCCAAATGGGAAATTATCGACTCCGAGAGTCACCGACCGCCTTCTTGACTCGAGGCCAGCTCTCCGCGACCCCCCTTTGCAGCTCGGCGAATCTTCGCTTTCCCACCAGCTGCGGCGTGATCTTGTTGAGCAGCAGGTATATGCGATCCATGTCGTCGGAGCCCGTGAACGCGAGGTCGGTGGGGAGGAACCGAATGTTGCGCACGAACGTCAGCGCCGTGTCGACGTGCGTGGTGATAAAAGGCGCCCAGCTGAAGGTGAAGACGGCGTGGGGCGTCGAGGCCGGCGTGTAGAGAAGTTCTCCCGGGCTCTGGGTTAACCAGACGCCGTCTTCCAAGGCGTGGGTCAGCCAGAACTCCTCGGCCTTATTGCCCTCGATGTCGGTGCTCGCGACGTAGAACTGTCGCATGAGTTCCATGTTTCTCGCTGTGGGCGGGAAGAATGCCCACAATTTGGTGCCGAAGGATAGAGCGCCGCCCATCTCCCAGTCGGTGTGCAATGGGCTCATGGATCCTGGGCTTTGCAGCAGGATCGTTGCGCTGTTCTTGTCGATGATGTGGGCATCCTTCAGGAACTCCGGGTATTTGCGGAGGCTGTTGATGCGCGGGACGCGAAGATTTCGGATCTGACACGCGTGTCGAGGCTCGTTCGCCTTGAAGTCATCGAGTAGCGAGAGTGTCTCGGCTACCTTCCCGTCGCCATCAGGGAAGTACTCATCGTTGATATGTAGGCCGAAATGCGGTTCTTCCTCGTTTTTGCATACTCGGAGTACCTCGGAGCATATACGTTTCGATATCTCCTCTTTATCAGTCTTGGACCAGAAATCCCCAGGGGCTCTAAAATGGGGGGCGTAAAGCTCGCCGCCAAATCGTCGGAATAGTTCCTCCTGTGACGGCTCGAATGTCATGTTCCAGCTCTTCATGACCTCCAAGTGATCCCATATTTGATGTTCGTGTTGCTTCAGCCAGTCATCTAAGTTTGTTGCAGAAGACGTATGGCTGGCAGAAGCAGCGGAGCCAGGTGCTGAGGACGGTGGTCCACGACTGCGAGTTTGAATCATGTTGTGAAGCTAGATGTCTCTTAACCCTAATAATATGCAGAAATTTAGTATTGATCTGATATCCAGATATAAAATGTACAAACCTGGTGTAGGAGTTGCTGATTTTCCTTTTCGTCTTTCCCTTCAGCAATGCTTGCTCTTTTGGCATGATTAAGAAGCATGGTACATGTAGTGTTGAAGGTGGTCCATAGGATGAAGCCTCTCACAATGTATAAAGAGATTGTGTGAAAATAGAATGAGTTTGTTTGGGTTTTTCTTGTCGACAAAAGAGTCGTCTATGAAAATTCCCCAGTCTGCTTTTGTTTCCCACGAGACAATGCAATCATGTCACCAAGTCATCACTTTTGCACTTGAAAGTTATGTTGTTCACGCAGCAGAGTTTTGCAAAGAATATTCTGGGATTTACACTGGTAAAAGTAGGTCCCAAATAAATAATAAGGTCTTGGTTGGGCAGTGGCTGTCGACTAAAAGTCGACGAAATACAGACCCGGAAAAAGAACGAGGAGTGAGTGAATGAGTGAAATGATGGAGACCATAATGTTCAAAAGGAGTCCGGCACGGTTTTGCAAGCAGCAAGCGAGTATTGTCGATGCCAATACCCAGGAAAGCATACTAATGAAAGGTCTTCGAGATATCTCAAATATATATCCTTAGTTAGTTCTAAGTTTTTATCTTCCTAAGTGAAGGATATGTAGGCATTACATTGTAGTCGACGCTGAGTCAAGTGGCCACTATAACAATCCGAGTGACCAGAATATGACCTTCTCGTCCTAAGGTTAAGACTTCTTAGATTCCACTGATTTCTTTTCCTCTCCCACCCCCTCTTTTCTACATATTCTCTGAACAACTCGAAGCGAAATCCCCTTTGAACCCTAGCAAATCACCCAACCGAACTCAGACATGCGACCTATGACCTCGCCGTTGAGAGGTGGGCCCAGTCCTGTCCCTTAAATAGATACAGAGGGGGGGAAAAGATATTATGCAATTTATTGAGAAATTTCAGCTTCCCTTCTTTACGATCCCGTGTCTTGATATGAGAAGCTTCGTTCTCGGCAAGTTTCGCAAGATCGTGTACAATACTATTCCGCGCCGGCGCTGGAGAACCCATCGTAGGACCAAAATGGAGAATACATAATGATGGATATTATTTCCGACTAGGTTAGCTATGTATTTCGGTATCATTTGTCTCCTCTTCCAGCCTACTTTGAGAATAACACCCGCCTATGGAGAATCGCCCTAGAGTTAGAACGCCTGACGTTGTCGGAGACTAGTATGTACCAACTCTGAATTGAGCATTAACACCCATTAATTTTCATTGCGCAAATTCGCCTATTTGATATGGGCTATCTCAACTTGGGTTCCCGACCGAGAAATAGTATGATCTCAATCTGCAAACGAGCATGCTTTTTTAATATTCTACACGACGTCTGCAAGATTCCCGGGTCAAAAAAAAATGAGTACAGACTAGGTCCTGGCTCGTTAATATCCCAGTACTTCGAAGAGAATATGCTAGGAATTGCAGCCGCACTCAACATGGAATCCTTAATGTGGGTGCGCTTCATTCATTCGTGTCCGGGCAAGATAATGTAACCTACCATCATTCTAGTCATGATTCTCAGTCGATCATGCTTCAGGAAAATATAGGTATTTGAGGTGAGTAACAGAAAAGTCTGAGTACAACGATAGCATATAAGGTGCAAGTACATTTTAATCAGTACATCACACCAGCCATTATCTAACGTCCATGCGAAAATAGGTTCAGCAAATTAGTATTTCTATGCTGGAGTCATACTCCCTTTGACACCATACTATATTAGTATCTAAGTACTGTATACAAAGTTTTCTTCTACAACGTTGGGAGTATTATTAGGATGGCTTAGTTCCCTGTGACTGTGTGAATCCCCTCCGCTACCTACCAGGGGACCCTGCCTAGAACTTCCCAGGACAAAAATCTTAAAATATATCCCTCGGTAGATTTTCTGAAACCTATTTTCATAATGACATGACGGGCGAATTATCAGCGTTGGTCATGCTTGTTAGGAAAAGGGGGTTGGTTGGAAAATGTCCCGCTTAAGGTGCTTTCACCAGTTCACGTTTTCCCTATATTATATACATTGTTACTCCAAGGCCAGGTTAAACTCTCTAACATAACGCGGTCTCAAGTCGCTGTCTTGGCCTCCACTTGCTTTTCTGGCGCTTGGTTTTTCATGGATTCGGATGACGCTATGATACTTCGCTATTCATTCGCGCCTCGATGTGTATGTAATCCCCTATTGCAAAATATCTCGACCAAAACTCTGAAGTTTTCAATATTTGTAGTCCCATAGACGGGTATTAAATCTCAAGTAGTGTTACGTCTTGCGTTGCCACGGCCTACGGCTAATAGTAAATATCTCGTATGTTTAACATTACGTAGGTAACCTCCAAATGCTCACTAAGGTGTCAATTGCAATTTCGCGCGGTCTATCTCTTATAAGACTGCTAGACAGATGATAGATCAAACCAAGGGGGGGGGGGGTGAGTTTATGATTGTGAGGCTTAGTTCATTTGATAAAAAGCTATTTTTCAGCATCATATATTCTCTAAAGCTCATCTTAGTCAACCACTATTCTGTATCGTAGAGCTTCCTTGATTGTGAATGAGAGTATTAACAACTGAGTTTCGGTTTCAGTCCAAATTTTTCTGTTGGAGGTGCCGGTGCTGTAATCGCGTAACCAGTTAGGCCGAGGAACACACAGAGCCAGTGGTTGACTAACCAACTCTTTGTTGCGTATCAATAGCATTGTTTTCTATTTAAACAAAGTACAAACATGATATTTGACATTTCTTTATTCTGCTCAGCTTATTGTTTCTAAGCAGATACTAACAGTATTATTGTGTAGATAACAACGGACATACCTATTCTACATATATAAAGTGCCATAGTCTGCTGGGGAGTTTCAATTTCTCTCTCCTCGTTATCACCATCTCATCAGAGACAGACACAAACACCGGCCACAAACAACCAACTCGCAGGAGAAGAATTATTCAGGAAAATCGAGTGATAAAAGGACAACCATTCTAAGACAACACAGCGAACTAATTTTCTCAAACAAATCAATCTTTCATCTTCATTCACCATGGCTATCCCCCGCACGACTCGAATGGCTTGGGTGCCAGAACCCGACGGTGACGATGATGCATACTATGTGCCACAATTTCCTTCGAGAGTTGACAACGACCTTGTCAATACCGTTAGAGCCCAAGCAACTGATCCAGTGCTAGCATTAAATCGCCTGCAGATCGAGAGTAGGAGTAGAATAGAACCTTCAACTCTCTCAATCGCAACTTGGTGGGACATGAATCATATGGTCGGCCATTTCGACGTGTCAGTACCACCCGCCGATTTCCTCAGCACCTTAATGGACAATGACCAAGCCCGTGATATTCGGCGTATGCGCCGAAAAGCTGAAGAAAAGATTCGTATCGCCTTCGAAGGGAGACGAGTCATTATACACTCCATGTTTGTTCGAATGCGCTGGAATGCCGAATTCATAGTTCTCCAGATCAAACTGGAAAACTTCTGGGTGACTGCCTTGGTGCGTATTGAACGTATTCAGCGCGAGGTCTACTCAGATGATGCTGGAGATATCATTGGCTACTTTGACCGAAGGGTAACTCACATTGGGATTGCCGATCCATGGTGCCCTCTGGAGATTCTGGGGATTTCGGTTGCTGAGCTTACGGCAACAAGAACGCGCAGGTTTAACTATGTTTGCAACCGGATTCGCAGCTTTCTTCATCAGGGTGGAATAAGGGTCGATTTTGCACAACTTGAGGCACGCCACGTTCGTCTAGACCTTGAAACTCGTGATTATAACTCGGCACTAGTTTGCTACGCCATGTCTCTAGAATTTTTCCGACGCATACGCATGATAAAGGACCGCAGAAAGCCCTCAACGGCTAACGACATGAACATCCAAGCCATGAGCGGCAACCGTCCCCGTCGCAATTATCAGCCTGCCACCGAATTCGAGGATTTATGGGAGCCGTTTGAGGAAACATACGCATATCAACGGTATTTGGGACTTATGCGAGGTGCGTGCGCTAATCGGGCCGTTGAACTTACCGACTACCAGACCCGAATCGCTGTAGAAATACCCGCTTCGGGAACCAATCACGATTACGCAGCTCTACATCCTGGCATCATTAAACATGGCAAGGCCTCAGATTATCCTTATCCTGGGGATGAGGACATCAGGGATGAGGATCCCCCGATCATTATTGAACTTCCTCCAGCTGGAGCCGGCGCTGGTGGACCGGGTGGTGGACCCGGAGGACCAGGCGGAGGACCCGGTGGACCGAGCGGTGGACCCGGCGGACCAGACGGTGGACCTGATGGACCGAGCGATGGACCCGGAGGACCCGGTGGACCGACCGGAGGACCCGGCGGCCGCCCCGGCGGGCCAGGCGGAGGGCTAGGCAGACCAAGCGGATCAGGCAGCGGGCCTCAAGAGTCAAGCAAGCGGCGCCGCGAGGGCGAGGGCGAGGACGACGGGTCTGAGGCCGACTATGCGAAGCGGAGAAAGGTTGTCCGGGAGATCCTACAGCCAAGCAGGCGAAAGACGACCCGGGAGAAGCAAACGGAGCGCGCAAAGGCCGCGCGTTCTCAAGCTGCTGCCGGGAGCTGGAAAGAGCCCGTTGGTTATTAATTACGACTCCCATTGTTGGGGTCCAGAGGATCGGCAGCGAAAAAGGAACTCCCGAAAAAAAATAAAAAAGGATGGATAAGACATGATCACAGGTTGCGAAAGGTGAGTACTGCCCTTTGATTTTCGTCGCCTTCATAGGCCGGCTTGTTCGCAGGTTTGTCTTGGTGTCAATTTTGTTTCCCTGTTTTACAAAAGTTATTGTTTTTCTTTCACGTTTTGTTTCACCAGAAGGTGCTGTTTACCTGAATTGGAAGCAAGTTACTCCGCATAACATAGACATGCCTTAATAAAAATATTGCTCAGTTATAAAATGCTCAAGTGATCCCTCTCTTATTTTGATGCAGTAATGGCATATCTTGTCACCATATTATTCTTGCTTGAACGACTCAAGTATTTGACCAATGTTCGCAATCCGTGTGAACAGATGATGCTAAAAGTCTTGTCCAAGACTACAATTAGCGCCATCGGAAATACTGCTTTAAAATAGATACCACAGTTATGGATTAACTTGTGTGTGATTGTCGTATGTATGGTCCCGTGGTCTCTAGTTGAAAAAGTGTTGGTCTTTCTAGATCTGGTCTATCTACACTAAGCCCGGGAGATCGCCTTTTACTTATAGAGTGGGTGATCTCCGGGCTTACGGTTATGGACCCTTTGGTCTCCGGCTGTCCGGCACCTGGGATCCAATTCTCCGGTAATCCCTGCACTGCAACAATAGATTATGGTACAACTATGTCATTGTCCTTAGACAACTAATGACAGAATAAGAAACCTTGGTACTCCATCTTACCAAAGTGAACCAATATGACAAGAAAGACATTTCTCTTATATAATGCCCTCATCGTAATAGAATAAAGGACTCCTAGACCCCTTAACAATATGTACCCCATCCCAGTAATACATAGCTCTTAATTACGATACTCTGTGCTGACAATAACCACAACCAACATTTAATAAGCCGGCTTCTGTAAAATCCGTATTATGCTAGTTTAAATGTCTTTCTATCCCGTCTTTATCTTAGCCCATGAACAAACAGCATTATTTGTAGGCTTAGGATGGCCGAGAAGTCTAAGTTATGATACTGATAACTACGTACTTATTGCCATAGTTTCACCTGGTTCCAACTAGTATGAAAGACACAACAGAGACCGACAAATTTCATTTCATACATGATTACTAATACGACTGTCGTTGAAACATCTCCATCACCGCCCAGAAACAACAGACCAGAAACAAAGTTACCAGCCATTCCCCGGTCCAGCCACAGTCCTCCACACCGTGCGACACAGTGTGTCGCACCCAAATCCATCTTATTAGACAACCATCACTAACCACCAGCATCCACCCTCACTCTTTCACACTCAGTCACACACCGAGCTCTCGGACAAACGAATAAATGAATGAATGAATGAATGAATGAATAGATAAACGATGGCCTCGGCCCTCCCACCGCCACGGGACCTCCTAACTTCTCTCATTAACACCCTAACCAGCATCCCCGCGCCCGCGCCCGCATCCTCCACGGCCGGCCCCGGCCCCGGCCCCGGCACTAGCGCCCCCAACCCCCTCCGGCTGATCCCGGCGACCCACCGGCTGATCCTGACGACCCTGCACGTGCTCTACCCATCAACGCTGCTCCCGGCCCTGGATCTCCTCGACCGGCGGCTCGTGACGCGGGTGCGGGTCGTCGACACCGCTTCCACAACCACAACCACGACCACCGGCACACCTCCACCTGCACCTGCACCTCCTCCCGGTGATGCCGCCACCGCCATCGAAGCAGAGGCGTGTATGGGCACTGGGGAAAGGACAGGGGTAAGAGAAAAGACGGGGCAAAGGTTAGGGGAAGGGGTAAGCAACACCTACTACCTAGTGCACTCCGCGCAACCGCCCTCGCGGCGGCGCTTCCCCGCCACATCCGCATCCATATCCACCTCCGCGTCCGCGTCCGGTCGTCTCTACGTCGTGCGGCCGCGCGCCTGGAACTGCTCGTGCGCGGCCTTCGCATTCGCCGCGTTTCCGCGCGACGGCGATGAGCGAAGTCACAAGATCGAAGGCGCGCCGCCTCCTCCTCGTCACTTTTCATCTACGGGAGAGGAAAAGGAAGGGGAAGGGGAAGGCCAAGGGCAAGGGCAAGGGGGATGGGAGTTCGGCGGCTTGAGCGCGGACGGGGTCGACGGCAGCGGGATCCGGGGGGTGCCGTGCTGCAAGCACCTGCTCGCGTGCGTGTTGGCGGAGCGGTGGGGCGGGCTGCTGGGCGGGTACGTGGAGGAGAGGGTTGTTGGGAGGGAGGAGGGGGCGGGGTTGCTTGGGGATGTTTGATTTTGTTTATGTACAGAGAGAGGGGGGGGGGGGGGGGGAGAAGAGAAGTCTTCAGCAGGCGGGGAAAGGGGGCGGCAGGAGATGGATGGGAGGTATGTGTTTGTCATGTCCACATGTTTTGACGAGTTGACTGATGAATAAAGAGGATACGTCGATGCGGCGGGCTCTTCACGAACCTAACTAGCTACCTGGCTACCTGTCGAACATCTAGATACCGGCTGGGTCCTTTGGAGGGGCGTTTGCATAGTACTGCTCGACTATGTCGGGTGCTAATAAAGATTAACTAACACGCTGCATGGGAGACGAATCCACGAGTACTGCCATGCGAGACGGTAGCTTTGTCTCGAAATCATAGTCGTGACCAAGTTCTATTCATTGGCAAGATGCTCCTTTAGCCCCAGGCCTGACTTTTCGTCTCAAGCCAGGATATTATACAATGACCATTGTTCGTCGTCCTTCCCCCTTCCATTGCTTCTCTATTTCTTCTTTTCTTCGTCATTGGCCTTGTCTGATGTTTCGCCGTTTATGCCGTTGACACCGTTCTCCTTCTTCTCCTTCTCGTTCTTTTCCGCCGCGGCAGCAGCCTCTTCTTTCTTCGCCTCCTTCTCTTCCTGTTGTTGCCGGTTCTGGATCTTGTTCTCGATCAGATCGTGGAAAGCTGTGATGGCCCGGATCAGACTGCTCAGGTAGATGGCGAGAAGCTGGTCATTCGTCTTGACGCTCATCGCGTATGACAGTTCGCCCATATTGCCACCCTTTCCATCAGCACCGGGCTTAGGCGTCGAGAGGTTGGGGAGTAGGTTGAAGATATCCTGGAGATTGCCCAACACCGCATGGTTCACTGGCAATTGACCATCCTGAACCTTCTGTAGGTAGGCTTGAATTTCTCGTAACCGGAGGTGTAAACCTTGCAACGACTGTAGTTGGTTTGTGATGCGGGTCGACAAAGTACCAATAGCTACATCGCGAATGTCTCGAAGTAGGTGCTCAACGCCAATCTCTTCTGCTTCCTCGGCTTCGATGGTTGAAGGAGTGTGTACGAAGGTCTTTGATGTGGTTGTACCGTCCTATGGAATATCGAATTAGCCCGGGATCTGTGGATGATGAAGTGGCGGGAATGGCCTACATCCTTGATCTCCTCCACAGCGAAATATGCGTCTGTCGGAACGCCCGACTCCTTCGGTTGGACATCGATGATGACCAGCAGCGGATTTGGTGTGTATCTCTTGAAGAGCTCGTTGATTTCGAGATCGGACGCACGCAGCTTGGGGCCGGAGTGGTACCAGCCTATTAACTTCTCTCTTGCGTTGACCTTCTTAAACATGTCGTTCATGTTCTCGACGTAGTTATGATCTAAGAACCAAACCGAGGGGTCGTCGTTATCCTCCTCGAATGGAACTGCAGGATGACGGCCATATATATCAGTGACGCTCTTCGGATCGGTTTTGTGGATAGTTCAAAAGCGGAGCAGGGACTCACCTGCGAAGCTGTTCGATACGCGCACATTCTTGCCATCGTTCTGACCCAGCAGCATACCTACAACGCGCTTTCGTGTGCCTTTGGCCACCCGATTGAAGTGATCTACAACGGAAAGCAGGACGAGGGGAGCGACGGTGACATTCTTATTGACGAATGAAAGGGTTTCTGCTGTTGTGGCAGGCATCGTGAATGTGGTGGCGGATGGGTATGGAGAATTGATGGACTGATGCTTGCTTGGTAGAGGAAACGGAGCTTGATAGAAGTTGGCGAACAGATGGGAAGGCTGGCCGGCTGGGCTGTCGTATGCGTGAGGCTGCCTGTCAGACATCTGCCCTAAGGCAAGCTTAGGCCCTTATCGAGGTTAGTTAGTGTGACATGCAGCATGCACGGACCCTCATAGGCGAGGCCGGAGTTGGACGGAGTTTGATCCTGTTACATTTGACCTGTGGCTGAGCATATTGTGGCTGCCGGCAAGATCTATTACTTAAATATGGAGTAGAGAGTAAATACTTAGATACTATTCTCATAGATTATAACTAGATCATGTCGAAGCTAAAGCTTTATGCTCTTAAACTACTTAGCTTTCAAGTTATTGGACATGATGAAAGATGCCAAGTAGGCTGAAAGTTACAAACTAACTTATATCTTTACAACTACCATTGAAATATCAGTTTCTTGTTTTACCCCAGTGAAAATGGCCACCGGTACTTTTTGTTTCTTACGGCCGGAAAAGGTGAATGTTGTATGTATACAGATTACCTACGTACTAATAGTTTTCAGAAGAGTGAAAACCCCTGCCTATCCGCTTGACCGAAGAAGAGGAATCTCTTCTTTTATCTGGGGTATCAGTCAAGTACCTTGATAGGTATGAGATAGGCATTAACTACTATCAAGTCCTCATGTTTAAACTAATAAGTCAGTGAACTAGGACGGAAGAAGCCCTAAGTAATAGCACGTATACCTGATCGTTCTATCCCCCAGTATTTATTAAGTAGCGCATCAATATACTTGCAGATATAGTACACCGTAGTTTCTGGAGACTTTCATACAATAGTATTGACGACGACGGCCCAACGGAAAGGATCCATGCCATGCAGCGCCATGCGACGCTATGCAGCGCTATGATCCGCTTATCTACACAGTTTGTACATAGAAAAACAGCCGAGCTCTGGATCTAGTAAGGCCAAGACATACTGCGTACAGTACATTCCGGGACCCCGGGGTCCTGGGGCTATCTTACCTAGGTAGGTACTTACCAGCTTACATACATACATAAAAGAGGATGTACGGATTACTTCGTACGTAGTGGGGTAAACCATATAATCCACTACCTACCTAGGTATGTATAATTCTCAGCCAGTGGAAAATCAGTTAAAGTCACAAGTAGCCCCAATCTTGCTACTACGTAATCGTCCCGCCTTGGCCGAGTGGTCAATGCTTCCTCGGTCCCAGGTAGTCCGTACATGGAAGTACCTAGGCTGCTAGGATGTATGTAATCCGTACAAGGTAACCCGCACACACATGTGGTAAGTACGGAGTAGATGTACAGGAACTTTACCTAGTATGTACAGTACATATGTGAATTGAGAGCTTTTCTGTCGCGAGTAATAATCAATGCTTGGCAAACCTGTTCCCTGCAACCCTTCACTTTAGTAGCTTTAAACCTCGAAAAAAAGAATCCCCCGATCCGACCTCGCTTCTTCCGTAAATAACCTACTTCCTACTTGGACAACCTCCCAGGAAGCTTAGGGATTTCGAACTTACTACGCTCCTCCTCTCCTCCCTCCGGCCTCATTCTCATCCGCCAACCCGCCTATGATTTTCCCGACAATATATTTCCATTCTTTCTTGGTCCCTTGTCCTTCGTTGCCTTGGTCAGGCGCATATTCTACTTCCAACTCTAAAAAATGGGTGTCATCGACAATGAAATGAAGCAGCTGCAGGACATCGTGTCCAGGCTCGAGGAGCGTGTCCATCGTCTGGAACAGCGACAGTCCGGCGAGTCCGCATCCAAAGATAGCGTGCGCATGATTCTCATAGGTCCTCCGGGCGCTGGTATGTCTGTCATTGAAACCAAGAGGCCTTTTAGCTACTGAGCCGCGGTTGGTTTCGCAAGGGATATATATTTATATATGCATTTATATATAATCACGCATATTTGTGAACAGTGCGCTGACCTTGGAATTGGTTCTTAGGAAAGGGAACGCAGGCACCTAAGATCAAGGAGAAGTTTTCATGCTGCCATTTAGTACGTCAATTGACTCGGAACAAATCTCGCATCACACCACACTTGCAAGACAGGAGTACCTAACCTTGACGACAAGGCCACCGGTGACATGCTTCGATCCCAAGTCGCTAAGAAGACCACCCTCGGTCGGGAAGCCAAGAAAATCATGGACGCCGGCGGTCTAGTCAGCGACGAAATCGTCGTTGGCATGATCAAGGAGGAGCTCGATACCAACAAGGAATGCAAGGGAGGGTAATGTCACCCTCGGATTCGAAGGAACACCATGCGGTTTTTAAGCGCACGACGTGACCTCGTATCCTAACATGTTTGTATCCGAACGCTGAACTAACCGAGGTCCAGCTTCATCCTCGACGGTTTCCCTCGTACCGTTACCCAGGCCGAGTCGCTCGACAAGATGCTTGCGGAGAAGAACCAGAAGCTGCAGCACGCCGTTGAGTTACAGATCGACGACGCCCTCCTCGTCGCGCGCATCACTGGCCGATTAATCCACCCTGCTTCCGGTCGGAGTTATCACAGCATCTTCAACCCGCCCAAGGAGCCTATGAAGGACGACATCACGGGCGAACCCCTGATTCAGCGATCCGACGACAACGCCGACGCGCTGAAGAAGCGTCTAAATACCTACCACGCCCAGACTGCCCCCGTTGTCAGTTACTACAAGAATACCGGCATCTGGAAGGGTATTGATGCCAGCCAAGAACCCGGCCAGGTCTGGAAGAGCCTATTGAGCGTCTTTGGCGAAGAAAAGAAGACCGGCGGCAGCGGCAGTGGCAGCAGCGGCGGCATCTTCAGCAGGTTGACTGGCGGCAAATAGACCTAGCCGGCAGCTACATCCGCATATGATAGTCCCGAGCCTGCAGACTTCAACCTCGAGTGCTCGGAGCCGAGACGGTAAATTTTAGAAATGGGTCGACGGTGAAGAAGGTAGCATGGGGGTTTGCCGTAAGCAAGAAAACTTCTCAGGCGAGGCGTCATCCACTGATGCGACGGACGGGGGAAGGGTTTGCTTGGAAAGGAGTGGCGGACGGCAAAAAAGGGGGGGCTACACAGGGCGGAACTTGTTGAGACGGATGTATCATAGGGCCTGTATGTACCATTGTGACTAATTAGGTCTTCAAAGGACTTTTGACATCCGGCTTCTGATCCTCCCTACAACTAAGGCACGGGGGTAGTGTTGCGGGTAGTGCGGTAAGTAGACTATGGACATAGACATATTGATATATCCCTTTCTGACTGTGTCCTGCCCGGGAAAGAGGTAAGTCTGAGATGCCGCGTCTCAATTAGTAGCACCATGCTTAACACAAGAAACACACCAACTAACCTAAGCATATAACTATATCGTGGACATCAACAAGGCCTACTTAGGTATCAGATAAAATGTGATTGATAGACACTCATTTCTAGACGCTCCTGAGCACCCGCCCACGCGCACCCCTCAGAGGACTTCATAAGACTTCATCATACAAAGTATCCGTGGTAGCGAGATCGGGCAATCAACGCGTGGATAGTAGACACATCTAACCTAGGTAGCGTCGAAGGTTGTTCCTTGCTTGCTTATACATACTTCCAACCCATTTCCACATACGCGAATCACATCATTTCGCATCCAATCGTGTGAGCAATTCATAGGTACTTACTTAAGCATATAAAGAAAGATCTAATTACCTAGTCACCAGTTCTCGTCTAGCTATCTACTGAGTTAACCCTGGTTTTTTTTTTTTTTTTTTATAAAGCTTAATCTAGATGCTTAATGTATGTAGCACGAAACAGAAACTGTGTTGAGAGAGCTATAGATATTGATCAAGATTGATATATATAATCCGTAGGGACGGTTGTTAGGTTCTTAGATAATCTCCTGCGGTAACCCCATCCCATCATCCCATCCCATCCCATCCCATCCCATCCCATGTCACATCATAACTAGCGTATATACATAACGAGATTGAAGCAACAGACCACACGAAAACCTACAATCTGGGATCCATTATCACGCCACATGTCTACAGTACTCACCAACCAACTGAACGCTCCGAAACAGGCAATAGTGGCCCTTATACCCGTAATTTCCTTCAGACGATTTATTATTGCCATTCCCCGTGGGATGCGGCAGTATGTATTCGATTGATTCATTCTCACCTGGCATATGTACATACTACGGTCCGCTCCGCTCCGCTCAGCCCTCTTCCCTCTTTCTCAGGCAGCAGCAGCGGGATGGTTACCTTCACACACATATATATGATATATATATATACCCTAACATCCAACTCAACATCTCGGGGCGCGAGCAACCAAGCAACCAAGCAAGCTAGCTATCCATCTACACAAGTCTCGGCATCGAACACACACACACACACACACTCCTGCGCACATTCAGCCATCGACAAACACAGTTCCAGTTCCAGTTCCGGATCCCTACAGCGCTATATATATAAATATACACACACCTAACCATGAGATACAGACACACATCGATAAAAAAAAAATCGCAGAAGACCCAAGACAAGACAATGCAATGAAAAATACGCTATCTGATGCACGCAACCAACGGTCCGGCCCGGCCCGGCCCCGATAGACAGACAAAAGAAGGCGGAGACCTGACGTCAGGTTAAACAAAGGAGGTAAGGTAGATAGGTAGGTAGGTAGGTAGGTAGGTGAGTAAGTAAACCAAGAAAACAGTTTGCGGGCGGCGATGGCAATGCGGCGGATGGGATGGGGATATCTCTCGTTCTTAAGCGCGGGGAAGACGATGCCGACGGAAATCAAAAAACCAAACCAAAAAAAACGCAAGGGGGAGGGAGACAGGGAGAGCGAGGGGCATCCAGCTCGCTCATCTCATCTCATGTCCATGTCCGTGTCCAACACCCACTACACCCACCCAAAGGGCTCACTTTCTTTCTTTCTCTCATAAACTAACACAGCGCAATCAGTGTTCAAGAAGCGAAGTATGTACGGCCCAGGGAGGTGTGCCAGCCATCATAACCATGGAGTAGGACATCCGTTGTCCACATTTCCCTCCTTTTCTATACCCAGAGTTCCTACCTCCGGGGCGTAGCTAATGGATGGATCTCGTGGTCAGCGTCTGGGTAGTGAAAACATTTTGGCACACGAAGTCTCAGGCGTCTACGAGGAGAGGGGTGGGATGTGACATGGTATCAGGATAAAAAGATGCGGATATCACTTACCATTGACCATCTGCCTCTGCTTGTTCAGCCAGCTCTTGGGCACCTCGTGGCGCCGCTGCAGCACGACGTGGTTGCTCTGCAGTCGGCTGGTGAGGTCGTACCACGCCGTCGCGATCATCGCGTTCTCGCGCTGCAGGTTCTTGATGACCTGGTCGGCTTGTGCCTGGGGGGTTTGCGTTAGTAGGAAGGCTCACTCAAATGACTCGCTCTCTCTTAAATGTGGAGAGCGTTGTCGATCACTTTGGTCTATATACATGATCACATTATATGAAGAAACAAGACATGATGAGAAAAGCACAATCTATAATCATTCTGACATCGCGATTTTTTCAAATCGCTTTGTTCCCGATCTGGCTGGTACACCAGATGCGAGACATGGATAACGTTCATGAAAAGGATCCCACATACCTTCTGAGCACCAGCCTCTGATCCCGCGCGGACGGCTTTGAGAGTCCGTTCGAGCTCGCGGTTCTTCAGCTCCGATTGCTCGAGTTGCTGTAAATAGAAGGTATGTCGTCAGCTTACACATCCTCAAATGGCTAAAGAAACACATGTGCGAAAGCCCGGCCACTTGGCCCAGCCACTTGGCTTCGGTTCATCTTGCGCCTAGCCGCTCGTGAGCTCCCACAACGACGACTGTGCGAGGTCGACACTCATGAGGCTCGGGGAATTATATCCTGAGATGCCCGAGATGATGCTTATATTATCGTGGGAGAAGCTTCCACCGCGCATCCCCATCGTTGAAGAGGTAGGAGCGCTAATAGATCCATCATCGTTAACCTCGTAAGGATGGAAGCCACTTCGAGGTCGTTGTTTCTTCGATCTGAACCAGGGCTTTAAAGCCTGCCACACCGTTTGACGCTTGACTTCTGTTTTGACGACATCTCTGTCGTCATCATCGTCGTCGTCGCCGTCGCCGTCGCTGATAGGTTCGGAGTCTGGGAAGGAACGACTCACCTGCTGTAGCTGCTTGTATCTCGTCCGGAGCTTCTCCATCTTCTCGGATTGCTTAATGCTGTCCGTGCTGACGGTCTGCCCGTCGGCGGCCTTCTGCAGCTCGCGGTTAGCCGCCTCCACGTCGCGCCGGAGCTCGTCTTTCTCGATAAACGCTGTTAGCAGTTGTGCCCGCTGAGCTTCGAACTCCTCCTTCAATGCCTTGTGCTTCCTCCTCTCCATGTCGAGCTCGGCGCGGAGGGAAACAGCGAGCAAGCCGTCGGTGTTCTTCAATTCGGCAAGGGTCTCCAGGCTGGACTTCTCTACGGCGTTTACTTTTTCCGCGTTATCAGCATCTGCTCCGTTCAAGACATATTCCCGGAAGATATTCTTACAGTCACCTCGTGCCTCCAGCAAAGCTCGCTCCTTATCTGCAAGCTGCTCCTTGGTGGCGCTAAGCTGTCGCTCGAACTGCTTGGCGCGATTTTGTTCGGCGAGAACCTGCGTTCGTAAATTGGAATACGCCTCTTCTCTGAAATAATCCGACATCAGCCACTTCATGTCCGGAGCTAGATCATAACAAGCTTGGATAGCGGTCACTAACCCATCTTTGCCCATGTTCTGGATAAGGGCATCAAGCTGGTGTTGGCCAACCGTGTATTTCTCAAGCAGCTCGTTGAACTTTTCCTGTAGAGCTTGACGAGAATTACGCGAGTCTTCCATCTCTTGGATCAGCCGTCCCTTATCCGTCTCAGTGCCGATGCTGCTCTTAAGAACAGCATTCTCCGCTTGCAGGCGTTGTACCTCGAGATCCCGCATCGATACAGCGTTGCTAGATCCATTGAGCTCATCTTCGAGAGAAGTTGGACGGGGACCCTCAGGGGTGCTTGGGGCAGCCGAGGGGTCAAGCATCATGAGCTTCTCCTGCATTTCTTTCAGAACCCCCTCATCTACCTGACTTCTCTGTTGCAACTCTTCGAGACGTAACCTTAGCTCGGTATTCTCTGTCGTGTACATGGTCTTCTGGTTGCTAAAGTCGGCAATGTCGATCTCGTATCCCTGCATCTTAGTAGCGTAGGCTTCTGCCTCCCGTTTCAGCGTCTCTATCCTCATCGTAGCATTGTCAAGCTGATCGACCAATTTCGCCGCGTCGATCCTGTCATTTCGGAGTGTCTTGAGCTCGGCCTCCAACGGCTTCATCGTCTCGAGTTTCTTCCTCAAATTGTCGGCCATATTAGCTTTCTTGGAAAGATCCTCGTTCCGGGACCGCAGCTCCTGATTCTCGTCACTCAACGTCTCTACTTTCTCTACCGCTACTTCTAGGCGAGCCTTTTCCCTCGCCAGACGGTCCCTCTCCTCGGCGAGGTGGTTCGTCTCATTCTCCAGATTTGCGATGAGGGCCTCGTTCTCCTTCAGTTGGCGTTGCAGACGGTGCTTATCGAAATTGCCAGCTTCCGACTCGATCTGCTTATGCAGCTGCTCGTTTTCGTCTTGAAGCTCCTCGTGTTTTCTGACAAGTTCCTCATAGTTGTCTTGTAGACGATCCAAACGTAATTTCAACCCCACAGCTTGTTTCCTCGCTTCGTCAGCGTCGCGCTGTAACTGCGCCAATTTTGCCTCATGAGCGAGGTCATCATCGGCATTAGTACTGTAATTGACTGCAGGGGGTTTCCCGTCACCGACTTCAGACTCTGCCAGCTTCTTGACTTCCTTAATGACGTCGGAAATTCCTGATTGGGCTTTTGCTGGAAGTTTTATGACTAGGTTAATGTAGCGTGTGTTATCGACCTCACCCAAAATGGCAGCCGACACGAAAAGAACCAAGATCTGCAAAAAAGCCTTAGTCTTCTGTTGGTTCAGCGTGGACGATGTCTGGGAAGGGGAGCGGTCTTGAGAGTATTGGGGCGAAATGGGGGATGCGGATCGCGGAGAACTATTCACCTCAAACATGCCAAATTTGTTTAATGCCTGGAAATCGACCTTCTTAATAAGGGGGTCGATCTTGGGACAGTGTCGCCTTGCGAGGTCAATGAGGCCCGTGTGAATGACATGTAGGGCTCTTCTCCTGGAGTGTGAACTGTTGTTGTCATCAGCCGAGGATGCCGCAAGGCTCTCCTGGAACCTAGTAGGGCTGTATTCATTGTCCAGAACTTCCAGAAGTGCCGAGAAAACGGCTCCGTCGAAAAGATCCTCTGGTTTGCGAACTTGTAAGTGGGAATCCTGCCTCTTGCCGAGGTGTGTGAGCATGAAGTCAGCCTGTAAGAACAAGATGTTAGCTATGCATTCGAATTAAGAATAGGGAGGGGGACTATTATGATACATACCCATTGCAGCAAGGCGGCTTGTATGTCCAATCTGGATATCGAGGGGATCATCTTGGCGGCCTAAGGGCGCTTTGAGGGTTGTGATTCTCGTGTCTGTCGATGGTATATTATTAGCGAGTTAAAGATGCGAATCGTCTAGACTCGCACAGTTGGTGAGGAGAAGCTAGCTCTCCAGGTGAGTCGCAGTATGAAGAATCGAAAGGTAGGTATGGTCTAGCTATCCGTGTAGTTGAGTTCGAGTGCTAGAGCAAGGAGAGTAAGCAGTTGGCATTATACTATCAGGAACTCGAGATACTGGCTTCGATTCGTCCAGGGGCCGATGGGAAAGAAGTAGGATTCTATTATGCGCAACGGGTTTACAAAGAACCGAGCGTTTTCATTATCCGTTAGAATGGAAATTGTTTAGACGGGAATAAAGAACATTGTTTTGGATGTCTCTTTTTTCCCCTTGTCGTTGGAAGGAACTCGAGCCTCAAGGGGTCGATTTGTCTTGCAATGTTGAAAGACTGGCAGACTGACATAACCTCCTAGCA
Organism: Xylariaceae sp. FL0662B; assembly: GCA_022376535.1. Taxonomy (NCBI): domain Eukaryota; kingdom Fungi; phylum Ascomycota; class Sordariomycetes; order Xylariales; family Xylariaceae; species Xylariaceae sp. FL0662B. The sequence continues at coordinate 69,459 of JAJJKD010000157.1, read as the reverse complement.
GAAACATATCCAAGGTGTGAAAGTTACTGGGTCGCCTAGCACGGGCCCTTCGGGTCTGATAGCGAGGTCCACAGGTGCTTTACATATCTGCATACGTACCCAGTAAGGCGAACTTCTGTGGGCCTCCAGATTTCATTATCGATTAAACCGATTCAACCGAAACCATGTCAACCCCGTTTATGTCATAACGTCCACTCAAAAGCTGCGTCGTGACACCAGTAATGCTGGTAGTTCATATCAAACTGCAGGGGCTTTGAACACACTAATGCAACTAAAATGGTTAGCTTGAGCTCTCATACACTAGTGTACATACTGCGTAAGGGTGGAAGGAGCAGGCGGCGTGGGCCGTTCCTGGCTTGTCTGCTGTGCAACGGTTCTATGTACATAATATGAGGCACGAATGTAGGTACTCAACCTGAATTGCTTTGTACATGTATCTGCTCTTCCATTGTTCGGCAGTTTCGGGGCTCACTGCTAGTGACGTGGGTGGTCAGTTGTATCATACATGTACCTGTTCCTTTCACCTCAAGACTTTACCTATGTCAATGCCCTCTTTCAAGTCAACTTTGGATGTTTTGTTATAATTATATCCAATACTGTCTATTAATTTGTAAGTTGTTCTCTCTTAGAATGCCTAGTATGAACACATGCAAGTTCGCGCCACTATCACCGGTGCCATGGCTTACATGGTATTACATATACCTAGCCCGGCGACCCAGCGTCACATTGATGTTCGTTGTTTGTTTCATGATGTAAACGCCCTTCCCCCCGCAATTTCCGCGATGCAACACGACCAGACAATTATATCATCTCATCGCATCCGCTATCATTACGAAGTTCAAAGGTTGATAGTTCGTTCGTCAGCTGGCAGGCTGACCTCCTAGCGTCCAGCCGCAGAAAATACAGACGGTATCACATGACATTATGACAAGAGCCACGCTAAAGAAGAGCTGATCTTCATCTAATCTATGTCCTAAAGATTAGCATCCAGGAGTTGGGTTAGCTTCCGAAACAGCTGCTTCCCCGGAAATCCATACATATTTTCTAACTAAAAAGGAGTTTCCCTACAGCATCGTCTAGCACGGCTGCATGCTTAGCAGACCAAGCCAACGAGTTACATACTTGGGTACGAAATAATGTCACTCAGCGTATGCGAAGAAGTATGTAGGCAGGTAGGTAAGGTAAGATTTCCGCTGTCGGATGTGGTTGCATTAGTTTGCGTAGATGCATCAGCAAACCGATGCATCAGATGAACGTGTTAATAAGTTATGCAGGAACAGATTGAGTTGATCCAGTTTAAGGTGCCGTTATGCACGTGCGGCAACCTAACCCGGACATCGACTTTTGGGAGCCACAGCTCATACTTCTACGAGTGCATGTTCCCCGCTTGTGATTTCAGGAGTCTACCTCCTATCCCAAGTCCGAGGGCCCGGCTCCGAAGCCACTGGACACCCGGAAGTTAACACAGGCTTAAGTCCGATTCGAGCTCCGGTTCAAAGTTGCCTATCTCTTTTCTAATAGGGAACTTATTAGGACACCCATCTTCAATTCGCTTTACCAGGACTTACGGCACCGAATAGTTTATTTTAGGGGAAATCTCTCCCTTCTATACTCCTCATTAAATGATAAACGACTAGATTACTCTGTCACTTCATAACCATCCCCTTCTTCTTCTTCTTCTTCTCTGGGATGATCCGAAGTCTACCCGACGTTCCTAACCATACGCATACCCAGGCTGCGTTATCGCGAGAGAGCGGAACGGCACTACGTACTTCCATAAGTTTTCACGGGGACGTAGGTATTTGAGAAGGCGAGGAAGTTTATCCTCGTCCCCTACGGGGATATGGTCCGTGTAAGGACAACGTCGAGCAACTTATCCCCAGGAAAAAAGACCCAGAGTGCGGCCATATCAAGCACGGCAGCGAAATCATTGTCCGGTACGCAAATAAGTAGGTATCTTAACTAAAAAAAAAAAAATATTATGAACCGCGGATGTGCCCATGTCTTATAATATTAAGCTGACCGTAATCCTTTATATGAGCGACAAACACCCGTTCATGATCCGATAAGAGGTTCTGCTAAGGCAGCTAATGACCCCTAGAAAGAAAGACCACAAGGCTGTTTCGAAAATTCCAGGCGGAACGCCGTATTTTATTGTATACAGCCGTAACCCCTAGCCTCAGCACTGAGACCATCGTCGCCAACAGCCACAACCACCACTCCCCAGAGGGCTGCGTATTCTCTCTAAGGAGACTGCCTTTTAGTCCCAGGTTCAGTTCATATTCTTAATGGAACTCCCAACCCCCCGGCTAGTTAGTTCGCAGCCATAGGTAACAACAATAGCCCAGCATCAAGGGATCTAGGTTAGGCATCCAACCTCGCAGCGTTGTGTTCCTGCTGTCTACCTATTTCATTAGTGTCGATTTTTTCTTAGTTGCCCCGGAATAGTACACATGAGCGCTATGTTTGCGAAAGGCGCTTGTTCTTCTATATATAGAATGTCGTGATAGGAAGGTCTCCTTCCCTCCCTGATTGAGCATTAACGAATATCCACTCCGTTACCTACCCACCTAGAGGGTGCGTCATATGTATACTGGGAACTGTGAGGCCAAGCCACGCGTGGTTTGAACATACCAGATCAACACACTGTCATTCACGGTTGGGTTCTAGCAGTATTTCAACTATGTGATAGGGTCTATGAACAGGACGAGCAATCCGGCGATGGTGGGCTTCCTTCAAGAGAGGGCAGAATCAAAGCCACAAAGCGGTAGCCTATAAGTTATTCAACTCCCAAGGAGACGGAGACTGTATTAATACTAGAAGTACTTACTAAAAGATATCCACTTAACCTAGACATCTACATAGTCCAGCATCTTTCATGGCATTAGGAAATAGAGAAGTCCGCACTCAAACTCCACAAGAACTTAGGGGGCCAGAGAACCAGCATAAACTGCGCATCGAGAAACCACAGATATGAACCGAGTATTCCTAGTTCAGGACGACGTGATAATAATCATAATTCCTAAAAGGCCCATGGCAAACGCAAAGAATCCCCATTGTTTTAATCCCAAAACGCCCGAAACCCCCGCTGTCTAAGGTAACCAGCCCGCTATTTCCACCCTAATCCGAAATTACAATATCCTGTGTGTGTGCCCGTCTGCGTACGAGTCCATTGATGATAAATGGAGTGGGGGGTATCGTGCAGGACGCCGGCGCCTTCCCATCGCTCACCTGCACTGACTGTCGTGTTACGCGCAAAGTAGTGGTCGCGAGAACGTCGTTTTAGTGCCCACCATTACTCGTCAAGACCTCGACGATCTGGTCCTCTTCGATGGTGGCGAGGAACTCGGCGGTCCACGCCGTCACCTCGTCGATGGCCTTCTGCGGCGCCTTGGCTGCGAAGCCCCTGTTTGGCGGTAAATGACATTGTTAGTCGTTCTGTTATCATCGTGATCGCCACGCCCACTACCTGCGATAGAGATATCGCACGTGAAATGAATGCGATGGCTTCATCGCGGGTGTTGAGCGGCTAGACAGACACGAAAAAAGGATGGAAAATGGCCACGTACTTGATCAACTTGTATTGATGGGTGATGACGCCCCCCGCGGTCCGAATCTGATCCATCGCCTTGCTAACGACGTCGTCCGCCGTCTCGGTGGGAAAGCTGACAATAATGGCCTTCTGGACATCGACGGCGGGAGCGCCCTGGGCGACAGCGAGGGCTGCGATGACGGTAGAGAGGAAGCGCATGTTGTTGGATTGAAAGGGGTTGTTGTTTGGTTTCGGTATGTAGGTTGTGGTTGCGACCGGTGTTGTGGACGACGAACGAAGTGTGGAGGTGAAGGTAGCTTTGGCCTTGAATAAAGCACAAAGATCAAGTGATCGTATTTATCCACTCTATCGAAGAAAGAGGGAGAGAGGTTGATGGTGTAACGTATGGGAAAGAAGGTGCAAAGTGTTGCGTTTCTGTTGATGAAGCACAAACAAGATGATGAGCGTTGATGCCTTCCGATGATGGAAACTTGGGCGGTTTTAGCTTTCCGTCGATCGCCAGATGATCGGGCATATGCGAAGGTTAACGAATGCTGCCAGGGGATCCTTCCGCTCTGGGGTTCTCGGCACCTCCCTGATAGGCAGGTGGCAGGTGGTGGGGTGCGTGGCGTTAGAGGGACCACGCGCCACCAGATGCTGTGCCGCTAACAGAAATACCATCCATGGATTTATTGTACCATTCAGCCATTCATCGACTCTGTGTAAGTGTCACAAAATCCTTTTGTTCTCGGACCCATCCACAAAACATATTGATATTCTTGTTAAGTGCCATAAATTCGAGTTTCTGAATCAAATCTTTTTAGGTATTTAATGAAGTCGTAACGCCGATAACGGCGATAGGTAAACATTTGAATACCTATTATCATTAGACACCCCTTAAATAATACATACATCGACAACTAGTAAAGCTTAGATATGAAGTGAACCATTACCAACGATTCACTCTCAAAGATCTAATATAAACCGATTAGTATTAGGGAGCTGTGTGGCTGAGCTATATAGAGTGAGTTAGGTTCGATTCCTAACAGCGCTAGTGGTTTTCGCTCTATTAGCTCATTTGGAGCATTACAATTCGCAGATACCTAGCAGTCTCGACTGGTACCCATTAGTTTAACAGACATGAAGTGTTAAGCATGTAGGTAAAGCAGAGAACTCATTGCGCCGTTCGTAACATAGAAAATATTCGATGCTATGCTCCACATAGTCATGGCAGGCCAGACTTAAGGGACTACCAATAAGACAAGGACGAGTAGTCATTAAGAGACACATGAGATTCGTAAGGTTGCCTATACAGAATTGAAGTCTATGTGCAACAATTTATCTCATATTACATTATTGCATAAGTCAAAGGAGACGTTAAAATAATCATCCTTTGAAATAGCACTATAGCACATAACACGGTAGTATGACAGCAGAGTTTGGAGTTCGGGAGGACTTTGTGGAATGGATTGGTTCTAACAATTTAGTTTCTCCCGGGCAAGGCTGTGGTTATTTACTAACTATCGAACAGGCCTCTATGCATATGATTTAGAGAGATATCACGACCACGGAGTTGGAGAAATTAAACACTCTAATAAAATCCACATAAGACTTGAAATTAAGTCCGGGATAGGGGTATAGACCTCTTACTCCTGGCTATCAAGGCGGGCAACAACTCGATTATCAGCCCATTGCCTGATTTATTATCTAGCTGGCGATCTTGAGATATATATTTCAAGCTCTATTGTATCACAAACAGTTTAACGATCAAGTAACCGTAGAACCGAGGGCCTTCTCAATAGGAAATCATAGCAATGGGGATGCTTAGCAACCAGGCCATAGATCTGTAAGTAAAATATAGGTCCCGGAGCTCTTCATCCCCTATAAAACGACCAACAACCTAAAAGCCATTGATAGACAACGACCTCCCTATTAATGGACTATGTACCTAGTGAAATCGTACCTAAACCATAAGGTTGACCCCGTCATTTACACTCGTACCCGGCGCTTAGGTACCTATATGAGTAAGAGGAGCCAGGCATGTAGTAGGTACCGAGCTACGCCCTTTACTACGTACCTATACGAGAAAGCCAGCCAGATTTCAAACACATAAGAAAAACGCAAGGAGAAAAAAAAAAAAAAAAAAAAAACCAAAAGGAAGAGTACGATCAAAACACCAGCTCTGATTGTAGTTAACCCGCAAGTGTCCGCGTCCTTTACGGGCTTAAGGTTTCCAGATGTAGGTAAGCCAACCTTGATTTGGTCCTATAGAAATGGTATATGCATCTTGATCTAATACAGCGTAAAGAAAAGTTGCGCCTCATCTCATCCCGTAATCAAGCCGTAAGGCGCCGCCAGAAACATTAGTAAGTGTGTCTGCGAGGTCTCAGGTCCGCAGTCTTTACTGGGAAGAAGAGAGAGGAACGCGGGCTTCCATGTTCAGAATAGAAGAGCAATTAAGCGCGGAACGGAAAGTTCAGTGGAAATATAAATTCCTGTAGGTTCTGATTACTTAACAACTATCCTTTTATTGAAGTGTGAGTGTCTGTATCGCCCTCGTACCTGGTAGAGGACTGATGAACGTATAGATACACACATACATATTTCCCCCTAGCATCATAAATCGATTCATACATAAAGTGCGTTTTTCCCATTTTACCTAGATTTTATGTGACCTGCATTCTGATTGCGACCTATCTCCAGCTTTGTTGACCATTTTATGTTGATTTCCCTTTTTTTCCCTCATGATCCGAAAAGATGCCCCGCCTCTCCTTTTTTCGTTTGATATAAGCAACAACACCGTTCGTTGCTCGTTAATGTTCCCTTTCCTCCTGTGGACTTAGCTGTCATTGGCAACGGGGGCATCTATCCCCCCGGGGATGGAATGCTCAAACAATCTGGTACCTTAAATGACAGGTTTTCCATCCAATATGTCGATACGTTTGAATGTCCAGTATAACCAGGATGAGTCAGGAAACTCTCCCTAGGTAATGTGAAGATCACCCGAATGACCCCAGGTTGCAGTCACCTAGAATCACCAAGACTGTTATGGGTCTGACTTGCGGCCTCCGTTCTGCCAGAGCCATTCATTCGCCTTGTATTAATGCAACCTGCGGGCTATATCCGAATAAACGCTCAAGGCTATGGGGATAATAAACCGCCTTTATTATCCTGATTTTTCTATGAGCGATTATTCTGTGCGGTAGGCGAGTATGCTGAGACTTATTGGTCAGCTAGGGGGTTCCTGTTTGCATTACAGTTCGGCCCCAAAACTCGATGCATCTTCCTCTTCGCCGCCACTAATGGATGGTGAGGATTGATGGTCGAAGGAGGTCGGCCGGTTGACTGTTGCGGGTACGTAGTGACCAAAAGTAAGGTCTTCGGAATGCATCATGTAGGGAATCCTGCAGAACGCCTTGCCCCCACGATGCTTGCAATCCATGTTCTGACAGATGTGTCCCTGCACGCAGGCGGCGTTTCTACATTTGTCGCGCTTAGCACAGGGTAGCGAGCGTGACAGCCATTCGAGTGCCGGCTTGAGGTCTTCCTGAAGGGGGTCGTGATCATACTCGCAGTTATCGTTAATGCAGGAGCCTGTAAGGTGCTTATTATTGCAGAGCTTGCGACCCATAGTGCGATCTTTGAGTCGGTACATGGCGTCGCTGGTTGGAGGAGGTATGTAGGGATCGAGGCGTTGTTCAGCCTTGTTGAGTGCTACATACCCATCCGGTATTTCATTCTTCTTGGGTAATTGGGAAAGGGGGTTAATATTAACTAAGGTTGGGTCCAATGCTGTATTATCTCGCAATCTACCGCTCGCTTCAGCAGAACCGTGGAATCCATTCATGAGATCCTCTTCGGTTCTTGAGTTTCGAGCCGTATGGAAAGGAAACGAAGGTTGATTGTTCATATGGGAGTTTGAAAGCCTCCCAGTAATATGCAAATTCTTACAACCCTTGCCATACTTGCATTTACCAAGCGGGAAGAATTGACAAATTTTCTGTGTCTCGCTCGTTACTGGTACTGTTGCCGGCTGTGTTGGTATGGTGGGAGACGATGCAGCTCCTATGGGTGTGGATTTGCTTATCGATGACGACGTTCTGGAATATATCGAAGTCGGACCGAGTGTGGTGGTGCGAAAGACACCGGGTAGTTCTTCGATGCCTAAACCAAGTTTGTTGAATTCTTCGTGAAAAAGAAGGCCAGGAGTGGTGAGGAGAGTGATTTTTTCCCGGTTCCCTCTGTATGGCGTGAGTTCGGAGACATAGCCCACATCATGGCAGGCTGCAAAGAAAATATGTTTGCATTGGGCATTTTCGGCGAAAAGACGCAACATGGAGCGGAGTTTGAAGTCGGCATTTTCCTTCAGCTCACCAGCATCAACAAAGTCGGTGAGACCATAAGATCGGGTGAAGCTTGCGGTAAATGGTGCGAGCGAGCGTTTCTCGGGACCACAGAGGTTCACCTTGGAGAGAGTCTTGGATAAGCCGACAAGATTCGCATAGACACGGACCAGAATGTCGCAACTATCCAGTCCCTTCCGTCGTAGACTGGTTTTGATGGTGTCGTTCAATAACTGTGCAGCTCTGCTTCCACCCTCAGCACCAGCAGCGACCAGGTCATCGTTGAAGATATAGCCATCCCCGTCAACAAGAACTAGGACAAATGGGTTTCGCTCTTGGCTCCGGGCCATCTGCTTGTAGCGCTCTCTCCCTTCTCTTTCCTCCTCAAAGTCGCTCTTGAGACGCCTGTAGCTGTCAATAAGGGTGCTATAACGCTCCAAGATCTCCGACAGGGCATTATTCTGTCGATACTCAGCCAGCTGTTGAGCGGCCTTACTGATTTCCTTCTCGCTTAGCATCCTTGCTGGGATGCGATGTTCCGACTACCGAAATTGGGATGGAATGTCATTTGCTGGGCAGAATATGGGATGCAAAATTAATAATGCTTAGGGCTTTTCCGGTCTCATTTGTCTTTAGGCAAAAATGCATGCAAGATGTCAAAAAAAATATGAAGACGGGATGAAGACGAGGGTGGGTAAATGGGACAAACTTTATTTCTTGCAAAGTACTTCCAGTTATTGATTCAAACAGCTTTGTGCCTGGTGCCAGGTGGGTGGGTAGTGGTAGTTTCGTCAAAACCTCGGCAGATCACCAAATAGGACAAGTACGAAGCATCATACAGATGTACATACATACGTACCCCATCCGATTACGGAAACCGGTAAACGGAAACCGGTAAACGGGAAACGGGAAATGGGGAAAAAGACCGTCTTTTCTGCCATCCAACCAGAATCTTGCTAGGCTTTGATGTTCCAAGTGATCTACAGAACATATCATCAAGTTTCCATCCGAAAAAGAGTGAAGTCTCTCTCAACAAACTTCAGGGGTGGCTTTCAAGACGCAGGCTGAAACTACAAAGAAAACTGAGAGCAGAACGCATAAGTGTAACACACAACTTGCCGTTGTTTTTGATACCTGCAGGTATTCCCGTCTTTCTAATATTGTCTTGGCGTATAGTACCTAAGGACATCATCATTGGGCATCTTTGGTTCCTCCGGCTAGCTGCAGCCCGGAACTAGATCTGACTCATACAGTACATACACCTAATGGTCTCATCTCAGTAGGCTCCTAGAGCGCTATTAGCACCGCGTAAGCATCACAAAGGCTACCGGTAGTATAGCCGGGATCAATGTGTGCCGAAGAGCGAGCCTGTTCTGAGTCTTGACGATAGGAGTTGAAGGGCAAAGCAAGGAGCCAATTAAACTAACAGAAGAAACTAGAACGCTGACAATAGCGCAAACGGATAGCTACCTAAATACAGGGAAAGGAAATTTCTAAGGAAACGGTGAAAGAAGGTAGGTGTGCCAATTCCCCCCCTATTAAGCCCAATTACAACCCCCCTTGAACAATTAGTATCCTACACAGAACTATCGTGACAACCGTCCATCCAGACACTTGAGAGATATCGATATCAACTTAAGCAGCTACCAGCTCCTGCATTCTCACCCCCCATCTCTCGAGAGCCGGTGAGATGAAATCCCTGCTGCCCGTCTCCTTAGACACGACAAGGCTCCACGCCTGCGGGGCCGGGTAAGTCACCTCCTTTTCCTTCTGTACGTCAACCGTGCTCCATTTCTCCACAGGCAACGCCTTCAACGGGCCGTATCGTCGGCCGAGTCTATCCTGGAACCCCTTCGCCGTACGAACGCCCTCCATTCTCGACGCCCAACCACAACGCCTCAAGCCATCGAGGTGTGCGTCCGCCGCGGCGCGCAGACGCTCGGTGTCTTTGCCGGCGCTGCTTCCGTGGAGACGGTGAGCATCCAAGTCGCTCAGGACGTCGGCGTGGATGCGCGCCGCCTCTCTGGTGCGACCGGCGCGGCCGAGGAGCACCGTGAGCTTGTCGGCGAAGCTGAGCGCCTCCGTACTAAGGCCGCCGCGGGACTGCCGCACATTATAGTATAGCGTGTCAGCCAGGGTGATGGCGTGCTCGGTATGGCCGGCGGACACGTACGCGTCGACGAGCAGCGAGCCGACGCGCAGCACGACATCAGGGGACCAGCTGCGTTGAACCTCGCGGGAGCGCCAGAGGGCGCTGAGCAGGGACTGCGGGGGTGTTAGTCGGATCCAAATGATACACACGGAAGAAGGAGAAGAGTGACAGGGAGATCTATCAGGGAAGCTTACCTCGAGTTCGTTGTAGTTCTTCTGGTCGCCCAACAGGCCGACGAGACGGGACAGGTCCTCGAACCTCAGGCTGACGAAATCGACGCCGGCCTCGCGCAGCGCGACGACCACGTACTGCAGGATGTTGCGGCTCGTGACGAGCATGCTCTCTTTCAGTGCTACGTCCGCCGTCTGCCAGGCCGGCACGTCGTGGCCGGCGAGGAGCTCCGCGAGCTTGTAGCCGAGCACGCCGCGCTGGCGGCCGTGGTAGAAGCGCTGCGAGTTCGCGAACTGGAATCCGCACTTGGCCACGGCGTGGGCGCGCGCGAGGTCTTTCTTCTCGACCAGGAGACCGCGCACCGCGGCGTTGACGGCTTTGCACGTGGCCAGGGCAAAGTCCACCGTCGCGCGCTCTGCCGCGGTGTCGACGCCGATTTGGTTGAGCAGCGCCACGTAGAGCTCGAATACGGCGTCCTTGTCGTTGATGTGCGTGCTCAGGTTCTTGGCGTACCGAGTCGTGAACAGAGCGAACAGCTTCTTGTCTAGCACGGCAACGAAGCTTGCTCGGCCGTGGCTAACCCAGAGACAGCGCAGGCGGGCCGCGTGTTCGAGGACCGTCTCGATACTAGTAGTCTCGGTGATTGTGGTTGTCACCGCTAAGTACTGCTCGTAAAGCAGCGTTTCCATGAGTAGATCTACCATGATCTGCGAGAAGTGCCAGGTAGCCTGCTTCCCTTTGGTATTCAGGCTGTCTTCGAATGCGATGAGAAACATGAAGGCTATCTTGCTGGGCTTGGTATCCAGTTTGATGCTGATTTTCTGCTCAGTAGCATCGAAGCCGGGGAAGAGAATCAAGAACCGCAATTGTCGTAGGAGGTCATGCGCTTGGTTCTGAAGTTGAACTTCCTTGTAGATCGAGGCTAGCGTCGTGGCAGAGCTGTAAAGATCCATGGCGACAGTGGCCGTCGTGATGATCTTGATAACACTCTCCTGAAGTAAGCTAATCATAGTTGTCTGTGACTTCTCAGTACGGAGCTTGCTGTACATTAAGACTAGCTCCTTTAGCTTCAGAAGGGTCGTCTTGTGCCACCACCCAAGCTCGATCCTCAATCGCTCGTACGCCTCGAAGCAAACCACAACAGCGCGTTCAACAGTTGTCGTGTCTGTCTTCTTGCCGCTTGTGATCACGGTGACGTAAAGAGTAGAAAGTCGCTTCTTGATAGTGCGAATTTTGGTTTCTGTAATTGTTGTCACTGTCTTGCTTTTCGTGATAACCTCTTCATAGATCGTGACCGACTCATGGTAGCGCTCTTCGTTTTTTTCGCAGATCTCCGCCAAAGCAATCAAGGCCGCGAAGTACAGAGACGTGGAGACGCCGAAGACCTTCTTCACCGTCTCGCGGTATTCAACCGTGAGCTTGTAGAGGACCGAGAACTCGGCCTTGGCGTGAAACTCGAGCACGAAGCGATACTGCTCGTACACTAGCTGGAAGAACTCCTCCGACACCCCGGCTTCGTGGTGGTGGTGAACTAGCGTCTCCCAAAGCACGCTACAGAGCTTCTGCAGCTCAGTCCAGCGCTGTTCCTCGCGGTAGAACTTGAGCACGAGGGCCGCGGCGTGGAAACCATCGTGATGGACGACACCCTTCTGGGTGTACGCGGCAACGATCTCGCCGTAGTAGTCGTACGCCTCTTTGTGCCCCAGAAGCACGTAGACAGACGCAAGCTTGTACAGCACCTGGATAGTCAGCTTGTGCGAGACGCCGAGTTGCTTGCGGTAGTGCTGCAGGAGCTCCTTGTAGATCTCGACGATCTTCTCGTGCCGGTGGTACTCCTCGTAGAACTCGACCACGCGCAGGCTCGTGTCGGAGAGCCGCGCGTCGTCGGACCGCAGCGAGGCGAGACACGCGCGCCACACGCGAAGGTAGATCTGCTCCGCCTTCTCGAAGAGCCTTTGCCGGCGGTAGCAGAGCGCAAGGTGGGTCGCCGCGGTGATCGACTCCGAGACGAAGGTTCCTTCGATCGTGAGCTTGCCCTCGGTCGAGAGGACGCCTTTCCAGACGAGTTCGAGGGATTTTCGCAGGACTATTTCGGCTTCGGACCATCGTTCGAATTTCAGGTGGAGGTTCACCAACGCCGTGAACGCTCTGAGGAAGTGCTGGTCTACTTTTCCAGCCTTGCACCGTGTGTATGTGGTCTCGAACACTTCCCGCGTCAGAGTCTCCGTGACTGTCGTCGTCGTCGTGGTCTCGGTGGTAGTCTCGGTGATCTCCTCTGCGACCTCGGTGATGATGACAGTGGTCGATGCTGCCTCTTCGTGCTCGACCAGGTTGCGCTCTCTGAACCAGCCCCAGACTCTGTTGAGGATCGAGACCGACACTGTTAGCATTCCGAAGGATCGGAATAGGATAGCAAGTTCCTTCAGGCGAAGAGTGATTGTCTGAGACTCGAAACTGCGGTGCTCGTATTCGGCCCAGATGCAGACCATGATGTTGCAAGCTTCCTCGTTGCGCTTCAGACGACGTAGGAAATGGGTATACTCGAGCGCAATGTTGAGTTGCACGAGATGCAGCTCGAGGCTCGATTTGAGACGGCAGGCTTCACAGATACGACCCCAGAGGCTGATGTACAGTTTTTCCGCGAGGAAGAACTTCCGTTCTGCCTCGTAGGTCTTTGCGAGACTCAGGATGATGGTGATTCGCAACTCATCAGTGAGTTCCATCTCCTCGCTCGCTTCGAAGAGGAGATCATCATATTGTTCTTTCTCTTTCTGAGTCTCTCCTTTCTTCAAGACGACGTTCATGCCGGCTAATTGGCGAGCAAGGCCTCGCTCTCGATCAGATCCTCGTCCAAACCGCGTGATGGTAATTTCGTGAAGCTCCTTGTAGACAACAGACGCCATGTACTCATCGTCGACTTCTTTGTAGAGTTTGGCAAGTGCTTCGTACCACCGAATGACGGCGTCAGACTGGGCACCATGTTGACCTTTGCACACCTCAATAATGAAGCGAATCATCTCTACACGCCAGGTAACCACGGTCGTTCCCTTCGTGAAAGTGATCTTCTCGGTGCAGGCCAAAAAGATGGTCGCGCAGGAGACAACCAACGGACTGAACTTATACAGGATAACCTGACCGATGGTTGAAGCGCGGTAGAAGAACTCGGAGGCTTTAACCATGTCTGACTGCGTGCGGTATAGAGTCCCAAGAATTATCAAGTTCTGGAGGACAGAGCGATGCTTCTCTCCGAAGCAAGCAGTGCGAATCTTCAGCGCGAGATCATAAATATGGACCGAACTGTTATCCCGAACAGGTTGGGCTTGCCAGCAAGTCCATTCCAACATGGCAAAGAAAGCAGAGTCAGGAAAGATGTCCTTGAAGTCCGCTGGAAGCGCCAGGTCGCCTCTCGGGCCCATCAGAGACGATAGTCGGAAATGTGTGAGCCAGTGATATACGATGTACTCCCCAATACGACGAGAGTGCAGAGTCCGGTCGACGCTCTCTTTGTTCAATTGTTCAAGCGACGGGTCGGAATTCTGAGTGAGGACTGTCTTGGCAAAGAAGAGCATAGTCATCGTGAGTTGCCGATGGGCATCTGGGAGAGAAAGGAAGGACGAACCGCACAACCCGAGGATGTGACTTCGCACAACCGAGTGCTGGAAGCGAAACACGCCATTTTTCTCAACCAGGAGGCCTCTAGTCGCCGGTAGTAGCTTTCGTACATTGAAGTGAGAAGAGACTGTTCGCCGCGCTAGATCAACGCTGAGAAGCTCTTCCGCTTCCTCGATTGTCAACGGTCGACGAGCTGCAATCATGAACGCGAAAAGATGATTGATGTTGCTGTCTTTGAGGTTGATCTTGCTAACGAGCACGTCAAGCAGACCATCGTGTGGCTTACTTGAATCTGACTTGATACCCTCTATTACCTTCTGGTACGCATCAAAATCGATACCGGTGTCGAGCAGTTGAAGGGACAGATGGGCGAAGAGGAACGAGCCTCTCGCACGAGACACTAGTAGACCTAATAGGGTCTGCTGTTTTTTCTCGCTCTGCGATGAGTAGGTACCGTTAAGTGCAAGGCGTTCTTTTAGATACAGCTTGATGTCGTCTCGCACGTGCTCAGGGGTAATGACCAGATGTTTACAGCCAGGCTGGCCGAGATGTGAGATTGGCCGGGAGAACGTGACCGCGCGAATCGTCGGTAACTTGTTGATGCTTTTATGGAGGCGTCTATATAGCTCTTGGGCCTTTGACTCACCGCCTACTATCTCGTCCAGTCCGTCGATAGTGATGGTGAGATTAACACCATTCTTATTCGTGGTTGCCAGACCAGCATCAAGGATGGTCCAAAGTCGGCTGGCCAGTTTGTCGGTATCACTCTCTCCCTTGGATTCCTCAAAGAGGGATGATAATTGATTAAAAAGAGCAACGTCACCGACGTTTTTCTGCAGGAGTTGAGACAGTATACTCTTCAAAAATACCACAACGGTTGACTTGTCCGGGTCATCATCCGCTATTATGCAACGTCAGTGCCGGTCGTGGAGAATACATGACAGAATACTTACCAAAGGTGAACGATACCGTCTCTTGCTTTCTGTCCAAGTGCGCAATTGGTCTCTGCAGTCGATCTTTCACCCAGGCTGCAAGAATGCTCTTACCACATCCCGCATTGCCGGTGATGGCGAAAATATCTTCGCCCCTCCCGATGAAGTCAACAAGGTCTTCCTCAATCCACTCACAAGTACCTTCGGCGCGGCTTTTCTTGTCGTGAATACGGCTGTAGACGTAGGACTTTATGCTCGTTCGGGAAGCGCCGAGATTGCGATGCAGCGACGCGATGTCGCTGGTGGCGCGGTTACCTCCGAGCTTGTAGCTCCATATCGAATGGAGAAGATGCCCTCTCTTCGAGCCTATCTCTTCCAAATGGCTTCCGAATTCACGATCGAAGTCAATGGTAGCCGCAGTGCTGGAGAGCCGGTTGATTCGTCGGCGATAGAAGACGGCTATATCCCCAAGAAGATTCACAAGACAGATAAGAACCTCGCCCAGATCGTGGGCAATAGCCTCGCTGGAGAGGAATACATCACGGAGCTCGAGAGTATCGTCGAGCAGTTCAGCGAGCTCATAGAGGATGTTGAAAGTAGGCTCGAGAGCTTCGGCTTGCTCGCAACCAAGCTAAATCTGTTAGTAATCGTGCTATGATGGGGCAGACTACCTCTTTTGCTATAGGGGCTTACTTCTAGGAGGAGGTAGCAACTCCCTAATGCGGTGTTGCGTATCGTCACACTATCGGGAATGAAGTCCTTCACTGCGACGGTGAACTCGTTCATCTGAAGGCCGAAGTACTCGGCTTCTTTCAGCACACGATCCCATTGGCTTCCCCGCTTGGGCATGTGTATGAGACGCTCATCTGCGATGTAGCCCAGGTAGCACTCCAAGTCGCTTCGCTTGAAGTGGGCGTCGTCCACCTCGTCAAGCTCGCGTACTAGTCTCGATCTAACTTTCTTAGCTGCTTCGATGACGCGAGTGATTTGGAAGCGGGTAGAGGAACGGGTAGAATGAGCGACAGTTCGCGTTTCAACGTGATTAGTGTTGCTCTTAACAGAATTAGAGTCACGGCTGTTGACCTTAGTCACCGTCATGTTGGTGGCATCTTTGACCTGCTCTGGTAAAGAAGTCTGGCTTCCGTTTGTGAGAACCCCCATTTTCGGATCTTGCTTGAGGTCTTCGGTGGATTTCTTGTGTGGCGTTGAAGAACCCGACGAATGGCGCTTCCGCAGACCTAGAAAAATTAGTAAAGCGTATCTTAAACAGGAATAGGATCACGAGCGTACTAAGATCGAGTTTACGAAGGCCCAACATCCTCACTGGCAAAGTGATTTCTAGTGAGCGTTTCCCCCTTCTTAAGAGATATCAGCCCCTTAATATGGGCTGGCTTCCCCTACGGACCCTACGGGCGGCAACATCGATCTACATCCGAATATAGCATCACAATTTCCACACCGGCCAGTCAAAATTCGTACTCGAAATATCTCCAAGATAATAAGCAGAAGGCCAAGCGCCGGTCAATGCGAAGCATGTCGAGTCAGGCCAGACGCGAGTCCATGGCTGTGATGTTCGGCACTGCCGGAAGAAGCGCGAATACCTGGTACATCATGTCGATGGCGCCTTGATGGCGGAAATCCGTGATGTTCATTACGAGACATGGTATAGATACTTCTAGTCTCGGCAATGATTGCGGACGGTAACATCGTCAGTGCCGGCTGGATCTCGTACAACTTCACGAACTCACCTTAGCGAGACAGTTTCTAGCGCGCACATCCCCGCGTGGGTTCCCCAAGTGGCTTGCTGAATCGCAATGCAGCTCAGCCTACTTGTCCCTCGCAACACGAAAACGGCATAGATCTAAGCCTCAGCTACTCAATATTGACAGCTGAACTGCGCTGCCCGCATACGTCGGACGAATGCACCGTAATAATATAGTAATTCTACTCAATGGCTTAATTTAATTTCATCGGTTAATTATTCGAAGCATATCTCAATTATAAGTTGGTAAATTCGTGAAATAGAGATGCTCCCATTCAAAGCTTTGAACCCAACGGGAGCCACGGTATGGGCATTCGTAAATCCGAATGCAGTTTGCCAGGGTGAAATAAAAAAACTAATACCTACTATTACGCATGAATGTAAGCTCCCACAGATGGTTTGGACTTCGGCATATGCGCATCAGCGCCACCTATTGTCCTACGCGAGACACTCATGGCAGTACTTACGCGTAATGATAACTAGATTTCAGAATGTTTAAGACATGCCCGTAATCACTACACTTAAACTACTTCGTTAATGATATTCATTCTAGTGCTGGCCTAGTAATTAAACGTTTGTGGGTGGTGTTGATGTGAAGAATATGGGTTCTGCTCTGCCTATACTAAACATTTCCATTCATGACTTCATTCAGGGATGAATTTCCCGAGCACACGAACAATACATCTATGCTATATAGTAATGTCAATTCTGCGTTAGAATAAGTAGCTTGCGTTCGCGTGGTCCGAACAAGCCGCTTGGTGAGCTAATGCATCGGTGTCTACATGAAGGGGACGTCGGCGACCAAGGTGATCCCATCCTTGAACTGGCGGCGGGTAGACACGGCCTAGAGCGGTGATTGGTGGATGATTGTAGCTTTACCAAGCCGCGTTGCTTTTACACAAATGCACTCCAGGTCCCTGCATAGCTGAGACCTTACGTATGTATACAGTTCTTCGTAAGACAACCTTAATTCGATCAGGTAGATCTCCATATCGAGACTCTATTTTATGTTGCCTTTCTCATACTCGCTTCCTCATGCTCTGTATAATATGGCTAAAGTGTCAAGGTATGGAACGACGCAGTAGTGAACATGGCGCCATTGCAGCAGATATTACTAGTATACTGGGTAGGTAAAACAACGAGTCCCTACAACGAAAGTATAACGCTCTTCCAACAAACTCTATCCTGTAGAAGTTATCACAACTTTAAAATGCTTAGATGTGTTCTAGATCTAGACTCGGTTTGCTCTTTGGGCCTGTGACTATCGGTGGCTTGTCTTTGTCTAGGACTGTGACCCTGCAAGTGCACCGATTTGGATGGCTGTAAACTTTCTTGGGTCTTGACTAATGCATCATAATATGAATTATGATAGTAACCTCTCAACAGAGATGTCCCGTCCCGACAAGATCTGCATTGAGCAATCCAATCGAACGGTGTTGCCAAAGGAATGATGAAGCCACGGCTAACTGATTACTGACCGGGTAAGTGGCCGAGCTTACACTTTTCGTGGCCAGATAAATTGCAGCACAACTACAGATGTTGATAAGTTTACCTTCGATCTGCCTAGAGGCCTCCATCGGACTGCAACTTTTTAACATATGCAGTCATAATGACATACCGGCTAATTATGCTGAACTAGTATGTTGTGTGTATTAAAGGACCACCATGGTGCTCTAGGAAGTCGGCCAACCAATCCAACCCCTTTTCAGCAACTGTACATGCAACTTACATACATTATTTAAATGTAGACTACGTAGCAATAGGTATTACACTCAGTCTAGGTAAGTCTGGGGTAAATGCGAGGATGAATTCTTACCGGCGAACTCATGTAGCCATAGAATGGTATCTAATACTAAAACACGACAGCCTAGTCGACTTGTACATTTTCAGGTTACGGGCTGTTTCCGACTTTGTTGTAGTCAATTCCAGGCTACGAGCTGTCCATACCTGTATAAGCGCTCATTATACACGCCATATACCTACCCAAGTACCACTCGGTGCCATATGACAGCCATCCCTATATCACTCTAACAAAAGGACCTAGTCGAATTGACTTTAACTTTAATTGTAGCAGATTGGCTTTTTCAATAGTTAAGTGTATAACACCAAATACTAAAAGTAAATAACTTACCTAAACCTGTTGCAAGCGTCACGACTTATGTAGCAAGCAGATATAAAGACGCAGTCGATGCGTTGCTTCCGTTTTCGGTGAACGGAAACTCTAGGCGTGATAGTTAGACAAAACTTATTAGGCTTCTAAGCTATGCGACACCTGCATCACTGGCTTACTACGATTCGGCTGAACAAGGAGAGCAACCCGGAGTCTTAGAAAACTATGGAAACTCTCAAAACTCAGATTGGTATGCCAAACCTAGGTATTACAAGTATGCGCAATGAAGATACCACCCATTGTGGCTGTAGAAAATAGTCGTGGATCTCCGTAAGTGGCTGAAGGACACTAGAGAGCGGCGAGACATACATATTGGCGCAGCTGAGTGTGCATAAGCAACTGGAGTGTCTCAATGTTCTGCGAGTTTAGGACATAGTCGTAGATTTGATTAAAAGCAACACAACCCGTGGCACTCTCGCCGTGATTGGATGTAAAGCGTTTCCAGCTCTAAGGTAATTAATCACCGAGTATTATGATAGTCCATTCTTCCTTGCTCTTCGACCTAGCCGAATAACAATTTGACGATTCGGATAGAGCTTCAGAGTGAGAACGCGACAATAGAATATTTTATAGCGAAGGAAATCTAGTTAAACCACTTCGATATCCTGAGCCTTCCACTTGGGTTTCTTATTATAATAATATCAAAGTTTGCCCCATGAAAAGTGTTGCCAAAAACTAGGCTGGCAGGTTTCCTACTTTGATCTTGTACGATTTAACTGCAGATTGTTGGACTAGTTTTGTATGGCATTCCATGCATGATTAAACTGAGTACTGTTACAACAGTACCACGGCAGAGAAAATAACTACTAGGGATTTCTAATGGCTATAATCGTTGCATTAGTGTAAGTTGAAACGTCAAGCATGCAAATGGTTATCGGTTTAGAACGGCCAGACAATAATTCGTTCAGTGTCGTGCCAATTGCTGGATGTCCATCCACTGTATTGCCTTTGAAACCAGTGTTTCTGAGGAACGACATGGAACATTTGCTACACGTTATGAAGGGGACTTGAGAATAGCGTATTTTCTGCTATAAGCATTGATATACCTATGCTGAAGCACTCAATTAAGCTATAAATCCCGAACTATGTGCTCATGTCCGGTGTAGCTCTATTAGCCCACCTAGGCATCAACTAGATCGGTTGAGCATATGTACAGCCCAAGGCCGGCATGCCTATGTACACGCTGGCACGTTCGGTTGCGTAGGCCCCACTTCTAAAAACGGCAGCGAACTCGTCTCCACACACCCGGTCCGGTCCGGTCCGCCGAATTCCGGCTTACGTGCATCTTCTAGCAAGGACTCTTATAAAAACGGCACGTGGCTGATGTAGAGTCAGGATCAGGACGCTGTATCGCTATAAGAAGTCGAGAACTTCCACACCACATAAGTACTGGATAAAGCACTAGAACAATATCCGCAACTCTTGAAACGCCTCAAAATCGACGTCACCTGGAAGCTTAGAGACGCCGTCATCAATTAGCGTTTATGTCAAATAGAATACCGATAGTGATATATATATTGTAAAGTATTTAAATGTAGATCTCGCTTGAATCCCTCGCACACGGCCTGACGATGTAGGTCAGCTTGCTGAGCCTGAGTGTGCAGTTATGAGGGATGATACTGAGGTGCGTCGATCCGCAACCCATAACTGCCACAAATGCGCTATACCAAAAATCAGGTAGACATTATTGTAGTGACGAAAGCAGCGAAAAAAACGACAAAAATTTCAATTTGATCGTCCATATTCCCGTGGTGCCCGTCACCAACGCGGCGTCGGGCACCCGCACGTCAGAAATAATGCAATCGAAAGGTCCGAGACGAACCGGGCAAGCTGGAAAGCCACGTGGTTAATTAAAAAATATGTCTGCTAGATAACGCTAGGGGGGGAAGCAATGGGGATAAGCATCATCAGCAGGACAGGGAGCATGAGATAGTCCGAAATTAGAATATCTACTTAGAGCGACTCGGTCACGGACTTACCCTCGGAATAACTATTGACATAGGTTTAAGTACTAGAGTGCGTATATGGTACATAATTACAGCCAGTCAACCAAACATTCATCTTGGCGAGAATTCTACTGGTATGTAGCCTGCTGTGCTATTGAGCTAGAAAGAGAGATGTACTCGCCACTATAAGGAGCTATATAATACTACATGAATTAGTGTCATACCTAAAGATAGTATATTTACATTAGGAAACCGCTCATCAGATATATCGTTCATAGTATTTATTTTAGTTGAGTCTAGATCGAGGGTGCATAAATATGGCTTAGCGGCGGTACCTCTAGGCCTTCGGACGACGGACGCAGCCATTTCCTCATTATCATCGTATTATAAAAATCAGATAATGATTTTCAAGCTTGGCTTTATGCATCACATCTATCAGCCGTTATGTTACGGGTCCAAGAAGCGGAATGTACCCTTCCTCATTGGCTTGTGCATGATAATATTTTCAAAATAACTCGAAGAGTGGGAAGCGGTATCGCCCCGTAGCCTAGATGAAATCACGTTAAGACGGCCGTGCTAGACCTACTCACTTGTTACTCTTAGAAATATGTAGATATCTTTCATTGAAATGTACCTTTTATTAGCTATTTGCTAAGCTATATTGCATAGACATATGATGATGAATTTGTTAACGTCCGAGTATGTACTTCATCTAAGTACAAGCACGTATCTGTGACGCATAGGACGACTGGAGTACTCCTTCATTGGGAACAGAGCCAGTGTTTCGCCTGACATAGGAAATCCTCCTCCCCTGCCTTTTGCATTACTCCTCCACCCCCCTGCCTTAGCATTACCCCCTATCGCGTAGTACTAGCTAGTTGGCGTCGGCGCTAGCTAATTTTGTACTACATCGGACGACTATTAACCAGGGGAAAAACCTCGGATAGTCGGTTCAGAAATCACCGTCGTTAGCGATATCCGGGAAAAACCTGAGCCGATCCGATATGCCGCTAACCTGTTATCGACTGGTAAAAGCCGGGAGGGGTTATTAGTCGCGGAGGGATTCGAACCCTCTTCCACTGTTTGCTCCAAAAACAATGGACTGCCAGGTGTTAACCCACTACACCACGCGGCCTGCATAGACATATCTGTAACTATAGGGACTGAAAATATTTTGGCATTTAGTTTCACTAAACCTACCGGCAAGAATTGTTTGTTCCACTATCTCTGTCAGTCGATCATACAGCCTTGGTCTCATAATATAGTGTCGCTAGAGTTAGTCCACGATATTGCCACTTATATACGAAGACTAAGCTGATAAACATTGACTGTATAGTAATCTCCTTATGGAGTCGCCTTTTAAGTGTAATATCTTGCGGTTGGAAGTTGTGTAGGCTGACAGGCGTTTGTCAACTTCTTTAATTAGATTTTCTGCAGACCCGGCGGACTGATATAGTCGAGCTTGCTCTCAATGTAGCTTGTACGGGCCAGAGACGCCTTGTGCTCTCCTCGAGAAAGATCAAAGCTCACCTGAGAACCAAGAGGAAGCTTGATAGTTGAGGCTGTGGCCAAGGACTTTGAAATGACTCGTATCTGTGGTAATATCGTCTATGCTTATTTAGGATACATACTTATACATGACGCAGAAGCTTAATTTCTTCCGGAGACTCATCACAACTTCCGGTGGCAGTAGGGGGTTACAGGCCGATCCCACGAGCCATTTCCCACTCTCCCCTGGAAACTCATGGGAAAATGTTTAGTTTTGAGCAAGATCCGTAGTTTCCTATATATTTCCATTGTACAAGCCTAGGCGAAAGTTCAGAGAGGTAACAACGACCGTGGAAGATAGAACATCGAAGACTATTGCCTTACTAATCTTTCTTGGTGTAGTATGGCGGGGTTTCCTATTTTGGATGTCGATAACATGAAGCTATCATAGTATACGTCATAGTATCTAAAGTCTTTAAGGACTTAGGGTCTGCCGTTCACGTTAATACCAAGGCTAAAATACCTTCTGCTCTCTTTCGGAAGTAGTCAGTCAAGACGTCACAGAGGATACCTATAAGGAGCAATTTCTATTGCATACTCGCGCGATCGCTTTTGCAACATGCAACATGAAGTCCTCACTAATACTATACATACTTCGAAAATAACTCATGTAGAGCTAGTGCCTATGGGGGTCTCTTAGTCACTATGAATACAGGCCAAGGAATCAGCGCTGACATTATACCCCTCTCCTATCGATGTACTCAGAGGTCAAACGGCGAACTATCTTCTCCGAAGCCAAATATCCAATGAAGTAAGTAGATTATTCCGAGCTAACAATTGCCTAAAATGAGGAGTTATATGACAAGAAGACGAAAGCTATAACACATCTCGCCGTAATGTATATCGTGAGAGAGGGCAACAGGCATCCTGGCCATAAAGTGGCATTCCAAAGCCTAATCGCCCTGATCGTGAGAAGAGATTGAAATTTTATTATACCGGAAGCTTCGACAAAGCCATTGATTTCCGCTACCTAGTGAGAACGCCGGCGTATTACTGGCTCGAAACTGGACCCCTCCAAAATGTTGATTATGGTCTTCCAATCCATAAGGATGAGCTTAAACATGATAGTTTCTCTTTCTATGCATCGTTGGAACGTCTTTAATTGATATGCATCAAAGCCGACAGGTACGAACGTATTAGAGATCAGGGGTTCCTGTTTTTGGGGTCATTGTAAAAAGAGAATAATTGTTCGGTTCTCCCTAACCTCCCCCTATTATGTAACATATCACAACAGTGGTACAACAACTAGGAATCACAAGCGTATAGTAAGGGATAGTGGCCAACAAGGTAGTAACGAGACTTGTGGATGCTTTCATATTGTGACGCATTATATATACATGACTACTTAAGTATGTTTATTTGTTTAATATATACGTATGTATAGGCAATTGAAACGGTTTAGGTAGACAGAATAACTAAATCTACATACCCTTATATTTAAAGAGTCGGCTTGTAATCATGTCTCAATCTGATGTTTGAAAATGCTGTCATCTGAGCATATCGGTTAAATCTCTTAGCGCTAGAACGCTTGTACGCATTAGCTTTTGTATAAAAAAGCTAGATTCTATGAGGATCATCACACAACGAAGACTAACTCATAGACTGTACTTCAAAGACTACTTCTTTATCGCAATTAGCAGAGGAAAAGAGAACTTGTGGCTTCCTTCACGCTTGTTCAACTTCATAAAGCAGAGGTTAGGGCTTCATTGCCAACGGAGACTAGAAAATTAAATTGGATTTCTGTTACTTAAGCTAGATAGTAGACAGGTCATTACTATTAACCATGAAATCTGACCTAAACGAATGGAAGTTCTTCACAGCTGTATACTTCAGATATACTCGACAACCCCTGTCATAACCTGCGTCGAAGTTCGGTTGTAGCACAACGAACTGGAGTGGTCGGCATATCATGTGGTACTGTTTCCTAAGATATATCTTGTGTTATCAACCAAGCGCCTACTGGACGCCAATAGGGGTCTCGCAAAGAACAGACTGGCCCAACTGGAGAAATTTGTTAATTCTGTATTCGTATAGGTCTCGGAAACACTCACGACTGGGAGAATGCAGCAGCGAGCGCGCTGTCCAGCCGCAGCACAAAGCTCCTGGAATTCTTCGGCACTGGTAGGAACTGCCGAAGCTAGAAACAACTAATGTCAGCCAAGCTGTGTCTATACCAGCTTTACATGAAACAAGCTTACGGTTTCCGCAGTCGAGGTCAGCGACGCCCAGAACGTCGGTAGCGCAGCACTGAAGAGTGCTATAAAGACCGGGGGTGCAAGCCGCATATTCGGGAGTGCTGCCACCACCGCCGCCGCCGCCACAAGTATCGCACTCAACGCTGCGCTCAACGGGGCTAGCTAGGACGGCAGTAGCCATGAAAGAGACCAAGAATGTCGAGAACTGCATTTTGAATATATACGGGTTGATAAGACTTGAGATGAGCGGATGTGCAAAGAACAGGAGTGAAAGTCTAAAGATGCGAAGGCTGATGCGGTTGCGAGTGATATAATCCTACAAGGTGGCAGAGGCCTGACATTTTATACCCGAGAAGCGTACTGCATTTTACTCATATATAGACTCTTTGACAAACTGACCTTATTAGCAGGTAGTAACCGACCTCACGATCTAAGAACGGCGATACTGAGATCCGGAATAGCGTTTACAAGTCTTAGGCCGTGCCATGGCCTCGTATTATGCTATTGGCTACGGCAAAGAGCAATTTCAAGCTGCTAAGCATAGAGACGGGAGATGGTAAACTCACCAAGACACAAGCAGTCAACGAATCAAAGGTCCGTCTGAATGCTAACGAAGGCAAAAGATCGACACAGAAACCTGATTAGAGTAAATTATCTCAAAGAGCTTGAACGGCTGAAAGCAGAGTACCAATCATAGGTCATTAAAGCACGAGCAGGTGATGCAGGCAACCGTCCCGCACAGACATTGGACGACTGGATACACATATTAATGACGTGTGAGGCTGCTGTATCCGTTCCATCAACCACTGTTCTAGCATATACGAGAGCGAATCAGGCAGTCAGCACAGGGGCATGTTGAGCTAACTCACGTAGTTTACACGAGGTATCTATATGCGATGTCAGCAGATTTGTTCAAGGTACTATACAGTCCCCGCGATTGTCCAGCCTTGTTTCTATTATCTAATTAGAATCAGTCTTGACTCGCTGCCGTGGCTTGAGCCGCGTCTTCCGATTTGAAGACTAGGGAAACGTCCCGTTCCGTCTAACAACGATGCCATGCACTGCAGGACCCCGCTATAGAAAGCTTGGCGGACGTATGTAGGAAGGTAGCTGGATAGTCAGTTACACGGGATCTTAATGCGGGTTTCTCGATCCTGTGCCTGAGCGAATCTCACTGACAGTTGAGTCGAGATGCAGCAACAGTCATACGACTTTGAATGTAGAAAAAGAAGTGAAACATCCTATACGAGAACGGAAAAGAGACAAAAGATCCATGCTGCCATTCATAGTTCCATCTTATCGTTGTTGTAGATACAGGCAGACAACAAATAACAGAGGCAACTCTTCTCAAACTTCTCACCAACTCCATAGTCCATACGGTTCTACTCTACCGATGTCCAATGTAACCCAACCAGCCAGACCCAATCGTGCTTGTTATGCCTGACCCCGCGATGTTGCCACCGGAAATAATTTGCTTATTAAGTGCCAACGCATGTCATGGCGAATCCATGTTATTCGAACTTTCACGAATCACGATACTATGCCGGAGCGTCGTAGCGCTCGTTTCCCTGTAGGCTACAGTATAGGTACCCAATATATCATTAGACATACATCCTGCACCCCAGCCATCCTTTCCTCGACTAACTTAATTTCCAGGCCAAGGCTAACTTGCATTGTTGACGATCTGAAGCTGAAGCTATAGCGTCTCCATGGGATGGGTCGCCCAGATTAACATTACCCACCTACGCGGATAGATCCTGTAGATCTGCTTGAATATAGTAACGCCCTCTGAATTATACTTAGTTCTATCTTATTATCACTCCGATATTATGTCGCTCTAGTGAAAACAAACAACATGTCTGTTGAAAGTTTGTACACCAATGACAGACTAAGGAGAATACATAATCCAGAAGAAGTATGACAACATACAGCTAAATGTTCGTCCTTCAGTCAATTTCATTCTCAATATTGTCCTTCCTTGTCCATATCCTCTTTGTCTAACTTACGCAATAAGTTAATATATAATAACTTGTATTTCTATATAATTGTCCCTGAGTATTATTAAATTAATTTGTGTTCAGTGGCTTCACTCGCATAAGCGACAACTAACATAGTCACCTGTAATAGGGGGTGCATTAGTAGCATTAATGACAATCACTGCAAGACACTTTCGAAAAGATGGTATAGTCTTTACATAATATATTCAACTCTGTAGTAACTCATATTGCTGGAATTAACTGACTCACCCTGCAGAAGTGGCGCTCTATGCGAGATTAAATCAACCATGTACTTAGATGACATCTCAATGTGCTCCGCGTACCGATTGTGCCGTACTCCGCTTATGAAGGGGGTGGCCGTCAGCTCTGCGGCCATGCTGAGCCAGCGCACCGTTGGCGATATTCTGCAGAAACGCGGGCTAGTGCGTAACAACCTCGCGCATGCTCCGGAAATGAAATTTGGCCAGCCAAGTTTCTGCCATGAGTTTCCTGATCTCCTTTCCCCAGACCATGAAGACGACCAGAAGCAGGTTATTGGCCAGTAACACACCGCCGAAGATCCCGGACATGACGACTGCGTATCCGCTCTGCATAACCCATGTCAGCAGCTCCAATCCGAAGCCGAAGCTGATGGCCTGCTTCCCAATGTTCATGGCAATCAACATCTCAGATGTGTTAGCGTGGTACGAGTCCACGGCATATGCAAGGGTAAAGGAGAAATAAAAGTAGGCCGCCCAATACGACATGGCGCCGCCCACGAAGAAGCAGGCCCAATGCAAGCCTCGTTCCGCCGTAAAACCGTAGAGGACGATTCCCGCTGGCCCTATCAACATCGCAGGCAACATGACCCCCAGGCGCATTTCCGCTTCGCGGATGCCATTATTGCGCTTCGTCAGGTACGCGGCAAGTCGGTCCGAAGACGCTGTAAAAGGCACGGCTAGACCATATCCGATCACAGCGGCTATTGCAAAGAGGCCTGAGTTGGTCTAATGATGCATGTTAATAACGGTATGCGCGGCTTCGATGCAAGCTAACTTACCACTGGCCAATTATACGGTGGCGACACGATCAGGACGGGGAACGTGTACGAGTAAGCCAAGGCTAACAGGCCAATGTTGATACCAAACGTAGCAACGACCCAAAGTGATTGGGGCACCAGGAAGTATGTGAACGAGCGGACCATCATAGTGAAGAAGGGAACATTAGGGTCGATTCTTCCCCACAGGCTCAACGTCTGAACGAACGACTTGCGAACAGGCGTGTTGCCATTGGATTGTGAAGCTTGCTCGAGTTCATCCGCAATGGCCTTTTCCATCTCAGCTGGTGGCGTCGAGGGAGTAGTTACGTGGGCCTGCCGATCATAAGACGTTTCCTCGACGAAGAAGAAGGCCAACACGAGGAGCACCATGCCGAATGCGAACTCGACATAGAAGAACAGCCTCCAGCTATGACCCCCTGCCAGCATATAGCCTGCTGGGAGAGATGCGAAAGTACCGAGGCAAAGACAGACTGATTGGGGTTAGAAAACCATTGAGTCAAAATTTGTAATAAGTAAGCTACCTGTGTAATATCCGATACGCTTGCCACGCTCATGCAAGAAGAAAATGTCATTCACGAGCTGCACCGGCAGGGCTTCACACACGCACGATCCGAAGCAGTGAATGACTCGAGTAGCCATAAGCCCGCCAAAAGTCGTGCATTGAGATGCTCCTATCAACCCCGCAACGAACTATATCCTGTTAAGAGTTTTGCTTCGACCGTATTCTCAGGAGTTATCTTACTAGAAGGAGAGACAATAGCATGACTGGCCGACGGCCGATCTTCAAATACAAGGGTACCAGAATCAAAGAACCTTCACTGAATTAGGATACCGCTTATACTCCCTCGTTCTATCCATTATACATACCGAATCCAAAGGCGAGGTTAGGATACGAAATAAGCTCCGAAGCCAGTGTCCGGGATATCCCAAACTCCTCAGCCCAGATTTCTATGTACGGCGAAGGACCGATGATGGCTGCGTTCGCCAAGAACGAGTAGAACGAACAGATGATAAGGATCATCGTTTTCTTGAAATTAGACCACTATTATCATATCAGACTCTTTCCCTCTTCGTCTCATCAGCCCATCTATCGAACCTGTAGCGGGTCATTAGGGTCCTCGGCCGGAACCGGGAAAAGTGCCTGGCCATATCCGGTGTCATCGCCCTCTGAACGCCGCAATATCTAAGTCAGCTCGGGGGATCCACGTGGGTTCTCGCCTGATGACGCACCGGCAGCCTTGAGGTCGACAGTTCCGGGGATGTCGCCTTCATGCGCATGGCTGTGGGCCAGATGGCGCCTAGCTGTTCCTGAGGCCATCGTGGATGCTCCACCGGTTAGAAATAGTACGCTTGATCTGAAAAGGAGAAGTTGTTGAGGTCTGGGGCAATACGCAAGTAGTATATGGACGTTCACAATTATACAATTCTCGAATTGTATTCGTCAGTGCTTACTTGTTCAGATTTCGTGCTCACGTCGGTCATATTCGCAATCTCCGGCTTGTGATGCGGGGGAATATCGGCAATGCATCAAGATCGTGGGGGAGTCTGGGGTTGCAATATACCCCCATCTGAGGTAATATTGATGGGTCCCTGGAGGTGCGGAGGCTAGATCAGCTCGGCAAATCTACTTTGGTTTCAATTTGAGTGCGATTGTTCCATAAATAGTTGAAGAGCGACGTGAGATGCAGATTCTCACGGGTTTCAACCATATAGCGGGTGTATAAAGCCTAAGAAAAGGGGTGAAGGACCGATAATCAAGCTTTGCTAATTGCTATTGACTAACGAAGACGATACAACGGTCTATTGGAACGATATCGACTGCGAAGAACTGATCATGATAACCAAATGGATATAGATAAGTCGATTGTGTCTATCGACTCGGACAAGCTCGAAAGATAACCTTGTAAATACTTTGGTAAGCGCTTTGTAAGGTCTTGTACATTACATTGAAATAAATACTGGCAGGGCTATTGCTAACAAAGTCATTTGTAATATTCGCCTTCTTATTGTGTAGATGTCTCCAAAAAGTACTGTCTTACAGCTAATGGTTTAATTGTATTGTGGCATAATCTCCTTGGAATTCTTTCTGGGTCATGACCTGAGCCGTCCAGATGTAAGACACAAAAACCACATAGAGCTTCTTGAAATGTACCATTAAATTGCACACTAATTCAATCAATATACCTAACCTCGCCGCTTCTGACACCGCTGGTGGACGTCCAACCTTATGTCTGACATAGAGTAAGTATAGTGTGCGAGAAATTAGAACGGTGGGTTCGTTCCATATGCTATATGATATACTAGGCATTCCCTATGGGTTCTTAGATGCACTCAGACTTAACAAAGTTCAACGGGTGCTGGCCTTGACGTTAGACATACCGTCGTATCAATGGATTATCAGGGAGAATGGTCTACGCTGTATACGACGTATCTACTCTCTACCGTTTGTAGCAACGTCTGCACCCTAAAGGCAACAATAAGTTGTATAAGTCATACATGAATCTGCTACTACACAAGTTGAGCTTATTATAAAGCGCCGTAACAGTTCCGTTTGAACCATAAGATAAAGGAGTTGGCCCGATCTTACTATCTCAGTGTTTCGGCACTGTGGCTACGATGTCAGAATTCAGTTTGACGCGAAGTTGCTGTCAAGTTTCGAAGCGCATTCAGATTCAGAGTGGTGGGAATAGAGATCATATTTTGCTAGCGACGAGATGGATAAGACAAAGGCTTAAGTCTAGGAATCCTTAAGCTCAAGGGACCTCAGAGACCCTCGTACGAATCAATGACCCCTTATCTATGCTCTGTGGTACCGCTGCTTATTAACGCTGACAATTGCAGTGCCGGTTTTGAGGCAGATCATCTACACCTTTCGACACCATCCACGTAGCTAGAATTGCGCTCACGTAGATGTATTCGTAAATTATGACATAAGAACACAGGCAGAGGTCAACGTGGACTCCTAAGGTGCTGGGAACCGTGATTGCTTAATACGCTTACTGACTTGCCATACAACCGATTCAACGTATCATCCTCCCCAGGAACCAAGGCGTGAATCTAACAATCATGAGTGACGCAATGTTTCTCCAGACTCAGTCCGGCTGACCATTTTGAAGCCACTCACGAGACGCTAATATGTCTAAGGTAGTTAACTTAGCCGTCTTGACGTAAGCCCATCATGAACCACGAATCGATGATACTATCAGTGAAAACATAGTTTCCTCTCTTCTTGATGCCGCATCGAATAAACAAGCGATTAAGTCGATCAATTGCTGTGCGTGAACTGTGCGTTTTCATGGAGTGTTCTCCGTACGCCAGCAGAGCAGAGAGAGCTATGGGACTCAGCATGCCAAAGCTTGGCCTTTCTCTCCCTCATATGACGTGTGCGATGAAGGGGTCTTACACGTGCGTGAATCTGCTACGGGGGTGATCTTCATCTGAAACAAGACCTAGCCAGGGAAGCTGGGGCTCGACACGTGGGTTAGGTAGGTGGGAGACGTGTGTTCGGGAATGTAGCTGATCAGCTGACATGCCACAGTTCGCCTCGGCCTACCATGCGCGTGGGAGGCTTAGTTATATCAATCAAACTGGTTGAATTGGTCTCCAGAGGCCGTACGTGTGACTAGAGTTTATCATCATCTATCTCTTAGCTGTGTCCATAGTGACGTTTAAGATCGCCGGCAAAGGCTGACGTCAGTGAGTTTTGATCGTGGTTCTCTCGTGGCGGATTGATCGCGTCGGGCGCCTACAGAGATTCCACTCGTGATGATTGAGTCCGGACGTGGTCAGCCTTTTATCGCATTGCTCTCGAGCTGAATCCATTGGAAAGCCATGTACATATGTGCTGGCAGTGCGGGTATGGTGCGATGAGTTTGTTAAGCTGCTGGTGCGCTCTGGCACGTCCCACTAACAAGTCCCACAGAGCCCAATCATATGGTAGCTCGGACAGGATCTATGTAGCAAAGGAGAACGGACATTGCGAAATGCTGCGGTTCATCTGAATTTCAGGGTTGGCCAGACAGTCGAGCACCGGAGAAACCAATCAACCCACGAGAAAAAGGCAGAATCCATTTGGTACGTGTCCATTTCATCTCCACTTGCTCTGAATGGATCATGGATCTTTATGACCTAAGCCGTAACCGTGATGTCGCCTTTCCCAATTCGAAACAACACACTAGGCGGTGAGGAACCGAGCAGCCAGGGCACGAACCAGCCACTTGGCCATGGTGGGAACATTTGAACATCAGCGACCAATGGAGGCTAGCAAAACAGAACGGAATTCGATTTCCAACCACCCTGCGAACGTACACCGTAACTTGGAAGCTGCCAGGATGCGGTGAGAACGCGCCCAAACCGCAATGCACAGACGTGTAAACCGACGCCATGGGGACCAAGGCAAGGGGGGCAGAGAAACATGTATAATAAGGCCGTGATCCTCCCTTCGCGTCGTGATTTTGGATGAACCACAGGCTTTTGCCTATCCAAACAACAAACTTCACCAATAACCAACCACTTTCTTCCCCAAAACCCACTTTTTGTCAGCCGTCGTCAAGATGCAGGCCTTCTCCATCGTCGTCGCTGTCATCATGGCCGCCGTGGCCACGGTCTCCGCCGCCTCCGGGGCGAAGGTAAGTCGGGATCCCCATCATCGCTCGGCAATTGGACAATCAAGCGCTAACCGTCGCACTGAAGACCGAGACCCGGGGTCAGGGTTTGGGTTTGGGGTTACTAGCAGCGTCTTCATGACGTTCGGGGACGGAAAAGACTGCTGCTTCGATTCCGGCCCCTGGCCGGGCTTCCAACCGGGTCTTTTCCATACAAACCCTGATAGAGGATTCGGGGATCGGGTGATTACGCCCGCAGGGCCTCGGGGGAGGATTAGTTAGGAGGAGGATGGACATGTTATGAGCACCGCTCTGTCGGCTCTTACATACGATGGGACCGGCGTCTGAGGAGCATTTTATGAGGACCCGTACTCGGCGCTGGCCCACGGGCAATGAGAGCCCCGTTTCACTTCCCGACCGCCGTGCGGCAAACAATGATGCTGCAACTGGTGTGTTAGCAGCCTTTGACAGGCAACACCGATACAATTTCCTTTGTGTGCCTGAAGATACCTGAATATACCAACGCCTACCCATGAGTGGCGCCATTCCCAGCGATTACCACTGCCGTAATTCATAAATGCACTGAACTCCCGTCGCTTGTGATGTCAATTAAATCATTACCGAATAAGCATGAAGTCAAGCCTTCGCAGCTCCCGGGATGTTCGCGTCGCCCCATAAATTCCGTGTCTCCTCCTCTATAGCCCGCATGGCGACCGCGACGTCCTCGAGCTTCTCAACAACGTCTCTGACCCCCTGATCCACTTTCCCAAAATACCGATCATTCGCCTCTCTTCTGATCCTTGCAAGTAGTATATCCCTCTCGGTTTCCTCCTCTAGCTTAGCGCCCAGGCGCTCGCCACCTCGCGCACTGCTCCCTGGCCCGGTCCCACTCCCAACGGTGCTCTTGCCGCCTACTGAAGTCTCTGGGCCTCCCTTCCCTGTGCTCGCCGATATCGTGCGTCCCAGGCCCGTGCCGGCAGTAGCGGCGATACCAATCTCGCCCAGCGCGCCCTTCAGATTCGGGACGTCGTTGTTCTTAGCGGCAGCGGCAGCGGCAGCGGCGGCGGCGGCAACGGCGGTGGTGGCCGTGGTCTCGATGCCGTCGTCGGCTTCGCTGCGCGCCCAAGCCTGCGCCAGCGCGATCTGGGCGTTCCGCAGCTCGCCCAGCTTGCCGTCGTGGTCGGGTCCGAAGACGCGCGTCCCGCCGCTGGCCGACAGCTCGACCTCCTCCAGCGTCGCCTGCATCTCGGCCCAGAGCGCGTCGGTCCTATCGGCGGTGCGGCCGGAGTCGGCGGTGAGCAGGGTTGGGCGGTTGATGGTGCCGCGCGCATTCAGGAGCGAGGCCGTGCGCTGGGCGGCGATGTTTTGCCCGTGTATGGCGGCGCTTGCGGTGGACGGGAGCGCGGCGCTGGCCGCAAGCGTGCCTGGGAGGGACACATGAGAGGCGGCGGGCGATGGGTGCAGGAAGAGGCTTGGAGGTGGTTCGCGGGTTTTGGAGATGGTTCGTGTCGGTTTGAGGTTCGACATTGCTACATCTTGTACAAATAGGAGTCTACTCGGACGTCAATAGGCGGGCTGGATTGAAGTGAAGGTTGTTTAATAGGTGGTTGATCGATGCATGTGATTGGTCCTTGTGATGTGGACGAGGTGAAGTGTTTTCGGTCTTGGCTGCCAGGCTGCACTGGTACCTGGGTACTTCTAAGGTGGCAGGGTGGGGTTTAAGGTTTCAGTGGGGCTTGAATTATGCATGAAAAAGCAGGAGCCACATCATGAGGCACAATGAACATAATTGCATAATTATATACATATGTGGCTTGTCTGCTTGCACCGCCACTTGAAATTTATCAAGTCAGTGTTTTCCCGCTAGGGTGAAGAAACCCTTACCAATTTTTTTGCGACCCTCTGTGCAAAATTAACCGAAAAATCAACCTCACATCCCATCCCGTCCACGAGCAGCCAAGTTACCCATACACCCACGCAAGTCTTCATCAAACCCATCTTCTAGCGATACCACACTTAAATCGGTAAGTCTGGTCCCCCGCTCCCTCCCTCTTTCTCTACTAGAGATATCCAAATACCTCGTCACCTCCGATAATCCTCTCTGTCGACAATCCTCACACCAATCCCTCGTTGATTGCGCAACAACACCAATTCAATCCACCCATCCACCAACCAATTACTGACCGCGGTCCCCTCCAGCAATCATGGGTAAAGGAAAGCCTCGTGGCCTCAACGCGGCCAGAAAGCTGCGACTCAACCGAAAGGAGCAGAAGTGGTCTGACCTCCAATACAAGAAGCGCGCCCTCGGTACTGCCTTCAAGTCCTCGCCGTTCGGTGGTTCGTCCCACGCCAAGGGCATCGTCCTCGAGAAGGTCGGTGTCGAAGCCAAGCAGCCCAACTCCGCCATTCGAAAGTGTGTCAGAGTGCAGCTCATCAAGAACGGCAAGAAGGTCACTGCTTTCGGTACGAACATCCCATTTTCTTTCTAGATTTTACGGTGGATAAATATTTGGACTCTGTTTGAAGTACTCGTGCTTGAGATCATGTGGTAACATAGTGATGGGCTACGGAGTTCAATTTCGGGAGAATTCATTCCGCGCTGGCATTCATTCGCTAACGTACTATTATCGCAGTCCCCAACGACGGTTGCTTGAACTTCGTGGACGAGAACGACGAAGTCCTCCTCGCTGGTTTCGGTCGTAAGGGCAAGGCCAAGGGTGATATTCCCGGTGTGCGATTCAAGGTTGTCAAGGTGTCCGGTGTGGGTCTCTTGGCTCTGTGGAAGGAGAAGAAGGAGAAGCCGAGATCGTAGACGGATCGGCCGGGGTCGGGAACAAAAAACACAAGAAAATGTGCAACGAGAGAAGATCATTGGGCATGCGGAGTCGATATGGCTTACTTGATTTCATCGGCATCATAGGTTCGGGCCTTGATATACTTCCACAGGCGGACGAGATCCAAGAATAGAGATCTTTGAGCTGCCAACAGAATACCTGACTTGCGAAAAGTGTACAGTGATCCATCCCTCTATCAATGTGTACCGTTGTACATGTGATACGACACTTAGCTTTACAAGATCGCCCTATTCCATCGGTCTAATGATGTGTTGCCCGTTCCCCACGAGCAAACAACTCTAATGATAGTACACATTAACCTTTACGGCCTCAGTTTTCTTCACTTCCTTTGCTACCATCGTCATCGTCTTTGAGATATCGCACCAGGTAATCCACTGCGAGCCCTAGACTGATGACCCCGCCGGTAATCCAGCAGCCATTGACGAACCACCACCAGCAGTCCTTGACGTTCTTCAAGTCGACCCTCCTAATCATCCAGCCGAGCGTCAGAGCCGCCCCTCCGCAACTGCCCACGAAGAACGCCGGACCGGCGCCCGCGGCCACCCCAGCCGCCCCCAGCAGCCCGATCTGCACGGCCGCCAGACCCGTGAGCACCTTCTTCGTGTCGGCGTCGTGCTTCAGCGCAATACTCTTGATGCCCGCCTTGGCGTCGTCGCGGATGTCCATGTGCGCGTAGATCATATCGTAAAGGACGGTCCAGGCGACATTACTCGCGTAGAGGGCGGCGGCGGCGGCGAGCGCGGCGGACGACTCGGCGGACGAGGAAAGCAGGTCGACGCCGAGGGCGGGGAAGCCCATGACGGCGCCCCAGGAGAAGGTGAGCCCGAGGACGAATTGTGGGTAGTAGGTGACGCGCTTGGCGAGCGGGTAGGCGACGACGAGGGCGAGGCTGGGCACGGCGTACCAGAAGCAGGCCGGCAGCGGGAACTGCAGGAGGACGGCCAGCGCGGCCAGCAGCTGCGCGCCCGTGTACGCGGTCGCGGCGAACGGGGTCACGGCGCCGCGCGCCAGCGGCCGGTGCCGCGTCCGCCGCACCGCCGGGTCCAGGTCCCGGTCCCACAGGTCGTTGATCGTGCACCCGGCGCCGCGCATCAGCACCGCGCCCGCGAAGAACAGCGCGCTCGTGCCGGCCACGGACGCGGGCGAGGCGATGGGCGCCGCAAGCGGCGCCGCTAGTAGTGTTGAGAAGAGGCACGGGAAGAATAGGTAGTACGCCCCCGTCGGCTTGTCGATGCGGATCAGCTCCCCGTACGGAACCCACGACCGGGGCAGGCGGGCGAGGATGCCGCTCGTGGGCGGTGAGTAGGGCTCTAGGGCTGGTGAGGGCGGGAAGGAGGGAGATTCGAGAGTGTGGGTTCCTCGGTGCGCTGTGAGGGTTGCTGCTTGGAAGGGGATTATATGCCTGGGCTTATGGAGAGTGAGAGCTGTGATTGTGGTTGTTGGTGGTGGTGATGATGAGCCCCGTGAGAGGTATGAGCTCTGCTTAGCAAGGCTATGGAGATGTCTTGATAGTCCCGATGAATGTTTTGAAGATACTGAGCTGCAAGACAGCAGAGTTGTTACCCCCCTGGGCAAATTGAGTCGACGTGGCATGATGATTATGAGAATCTAATTAACCTAGAGCCCTGGTGTGCCTATCGTCAGCTGAGTTTTTTGGATACAGCCTCAAAATGATAGACGAGAGCAGCAATAAGGCTGATAACCAGCATAGGAGGAGTTCTTCTCACCGCCGTCCAGTCCAGTCCTTAGGCCAATGGAAGTCAAGCTTAACTAGTAACCCAGCCCCTTGCTTCTAGGGCTGAAAGCTTATTCGTATCACCCAAGACACCCGTGTCAGGTATTCCAGGGCTTCGAGAACGTGATGAAAATCCCATACAGCATTATCTTGATTGGGCGAGGGAATACCTACTTCATATCATTGTTTAAAGGGAAATTGTTTTATGTCTGTTGGGTTTCCCGTTTTACGCTTCGGCTGCGGATTTCACTAGGGTTTGATTGGATCGAACTATGGTGTAAGTTGAATAACAACATTGAAGGGCTGATGAAGTCCATTAGAGGGATATGATATCCATTTATACTCAAGATTCTTACATGCCCAGGTGTAATATGTACATGTAGTTGGTTGAAAAGTACATACAAAAAAAGGACCTTGGACTGTGCGTCAATTGGCTAGTGCATCAGCACTGGAAATACCACCTAAGCTATATAGGTACTCGGTACCTACCCAAGGTACCTAGTTGTGCTGAAAGCTCCACTTAACTACCTCGGTATATGTATATATGCGGGCATAATGAACGCCATTCTGCCGTTTGGTGGGTGGGATGGGTACCTCATACATATGTATATACCTGCCCTTTTTTTGGGTAAAAGCTAGAGCTCTAATCACCTCGTGTCATTCGCCATCTGCCATCCTCCTCGTCGCATTTTCCCAAAACTTCACATCCTCACATCTTCACATCCCCATCAACACACTTTCGAGGTTGCCGTTGCCGGCAGCAGTGCTGATCGATCTATCAGCGCCTCCCGGTTCTACCTCATTTAGTTGGTGACTTCCACTTCATCTACAGGTAATTTATCGGCTTCTAGGTACTGCTTCGCTTGCTTCTACTAGATGCCACTACGTACGCGACAAAAATTGAGGCGCGTCTAAGGCGGTTCGTGCCGAGTGACCATCTTCACAAACATCCCACTGCCGACTCACCAAATATTGATCCTGAGTTACGAAATTTACTTCTCGACAAAATACTTCACCGGGAACATTCACACACAGTCGCGAAAATGCCGACTGCACTGCATCCCCAAGCCAAGTTCGACCCGATCCCACCGGATCTCGACCTGCACGCCCTTGTCGATCGGACTCCCAACTTCGACTGGGTTGTGCGCATCTCTACTGCCCAGATCCGGCGCCTTGGTCCCTCTGGCTTTGAGAAGCTCGTTCAGCTCCATGTCATCGAAGGTGGCAGGCCATTAGTAATTGAAGGCTGGAATAAGGTTCTGCCTGATCATTTATTCAGCGCCGAATGGTTGGAGAAGACATATGACAAGAGACGTGAGTTACCTCGTGATACCCCGTGATGCAAGCAAAGCAAGATGATTGATTGATTACTGACGATATTGATAGAGGAGAACGTCCGCGACATTACTGCGCAATCCGACATACCAATGACCACTGGTCACTATCTCCGATCAATGCGACAGTTAACCAACCAGTGGAGCTCTACCAACTTCCGCGATGAACGACGACAACGTCTCTATTTGAAAGACATTGACTGCCCTCACGAGTGGTACGAGCACTTGAAAAAGGTCATTCCCCCGAATGTCTTCTATATGAACGACAATATCAGCGAGACGCCCGGCGCAGATACTCGAAATGATGATATCTTTGGCGCTCCTGAAAAGATGCCCGCAGTAGCAGGTGATTTGATGAGCAGTCTTCCAGAGGAGATGCGCGCGCAGAACCTCATGTGCTATATTGGTCACGAAGGAACCTACACCCCTGCTCATCGAGAGATGTGCGCCAGTTTGGGCCAGAACATCATGGTCGAAGCATCGGGTGATAGGAATGGGGAGCAGCCGGGTAGTTCCATTTGGTTCATGACCGAGACCAAGGATCGTGAGGTTGTCCGTGAATACTTCCTTTCCATGCTAGGACATGATATTGAAATCGAAAAGCACTTTGCACAAGTCAATGCATGGAAGAAAGCAAACTTTCCCGTCTACATCGTCGAGCAGAAAGTCGGCGACTTCATCCTGGTCCCGCCTCTGGCACCACACCAGGTATGGAATCGGGGAACAAGAACCATGAAGGTTGCATGGAATAGAACAACAGTTGAAACACTTGACCTGGCGCTTCGTGAAGCTCTCCCCAAGGCACGTCTTGTCTGCCGAGATGAGCAATATAAGAACAAAGCCATCATTTATTATACCCTCGAGAAGTATTATAAGGCGCTTAAGGGCTTTGAGGAGAACTCTGAAATGGGCTGGCTTGGATTTGGTCAGGAGCTGATGCAAAATTCGTCCCGAATCAAGCAGATAGCCCATGATTTTAAACATCTTTTTAGCCTTTTCACCGAGATCCTTATTGACGAGATGTTCGGACAAAAGCAGACCGATATCGAGTACATCCCCTTTGACTCAAACATCACCTGTTCATATTGCCGATCCAACATTTTCAACCGATTCTTAACCTGCAAGTGTTGCGTGCGCACGTTGATCAATGGCGATGAAGACACCTACGATGTGTGCATGGAGTGCTACGTCATGGGTCGCTCTTGTGTTTGTATTTCGGGCCTCCAGTGGTGCGAGCAATGGGAGTGGTCGGATCTGGTTGAGAAACATGAGACCTGGCGTGCTATGGTAATTGAGCAAGACGGATTTGTCGATATTGACCTATCTCCCCAGCCATTAGAACTCGCCCGTAAGAAATCGGGGAAGAAATCGGTGGCTCAGATCTGCCAAGAGCAGCTCCGGAGGCGACCTTGGAACGATATCACGAAGCCGCCCGAGGCTCGAGCCGAAGAGTCGGATGAACCTGAAGTCGACGAGGAAGGTCGCATAAAAAAGAAACCAAAGCCGAAGAGAAAGCCGAAGAAGGGTGACACTTACCGATGTCACGTCTGTTGCCACAAGGATTACACGTATAAGCTAAATTACTGCACGTCGTGTCAAGAAGCGTATTGCTACGGTGTTCTGTGGAGGGCGTTCGACACGATGCCGCAAACTGCCATGGAGATGGAGCATTGGCAATGCCCGAGGTGCCTCAAGATTTGCAATTGCGGCTCATGTAGGCGCAATGGGAATACACATCCTTACGTACCCAAGAACACTTTGTTGGGCCATGATACCCGCCCGATCGCAGATGATCGCAGCGTGGAGTCGATTGTTGATTTCCGGGTTCACAACCTCAGTTGGTTGAAAGCCGCCGGAGAAGAGAACCGAAGCAAAGATACGAAACGAATGCAGAGACTGAGACAACAAGCAGACGCCGAGAAAGCCAAGGACCCGTTAGCATCCTTGGACACATCAGCTGAAGATGCCCCACACGAGATGGATTCAGCTCTCCAAGACTCGATAATGAATGGCTACGGTGATCAAAGCCATATCTTGGGCAACCAGCCCGCGGCCCCAACTGCTCCCCAGAACGAGCAACCACCTACCGCCAATGTTGAAAATCATGAAATCGGACCAGACAGCCGCGTCGAGACGGCTGATATGTCTGGTGTGCAGAATATTGAAGGAGATTCGGTTTACCCTGATCTGAATGAGTATACTGATCCGTCAATGATGGGTGGTGGACGAATGATGGGGATGGGATTTTATGACCAAGACGAAAGTGCAGACAAAATCTTGTTCGATGCCTTCCAAGCCCCTTCAGCCGACTCCCTTAATAAGGAGCCGGAAGTGTCGGAGTTTGTTAAGAAGACACTCCGACTGGCTAAGAGAAAAGCAAGGCTTGAGATTGATGACGATCCAGATTTCAGAGGTCCCAAAAGCCACCACCGCAAAAAGCCGAGGGTGGGAAATATTGAGCAGCTTGTCAACTTGGATCCGGCCTTGCTTGGAGCTCTTGGCAATGGCGCGTCTACACCAACAGGAGCAATTGCTATGAACGACTCAGGGGAACAATCAGCCAACGGCTCTATAGGGGCGCAACCGTCGGAATCATCCACACCGGCCCCTCCACCCAAGGTGAAACCGCCTCTCCCTGTTGATCCGTTGCGGCCTACCTTACGTCACGCCAAGCCGATGACATCGTACGTAGAAGCCGAGGAGCCAGGCGAAGATCCGGAGGACACTGTTCCAGTCAACCCTATGAGGTTTTTCGACTTGGCAGATGAGAACGCCACCCAGGGGACGGAACGAGATCCTATCGATCTCGCTGCGGACGCAATTCGTGCGCTGACCCAATTCCCTGGGGATGAACCGGCTCCTGTCACAGCCACTCCACCAACTGGGGGCAAACGGCGGGGACGGCCCCCTCGAAGCTCTCTTGGGACAAGTATGCCCTCGGCTACTAAGGAACCTATTAAGGAACCTATTAAGGAACCTAAAAAGCGGGGACGACCGAGAAGATCAACGCTTAGCAATGTCGAGAATAATGAGGATACTACTATGGCGGATGTCGAGGACGAGGGCCACGAGGGCCACGAGGGTCACGAGGGTCACGAGGGCAACGAGGAGAACGATGTCACTCTTGATGAACTCGAAACTCAACTGGCACGTGAACTAGGCGATGCGGTTGCTGATGTCGAACCTTCGCGCTCAACGACAGCCCCATCACGTGGAGGCTTAATGAAGAGAAGAGGTCGACCACCCGGAAGACCTCGTGCGAAGTCACCTACGGCACCTCCGGTTCAAGACGTCGAGCCCCCACGCGATCCTCGCTTCATGTCTATGAGGGAGCGAGCGGCGCTACGGGGAAAGAAGATCAAGATCACTTCGCGGCGACAATCAGGCAGACCGGTCAGCACCCCCGCTACTACGACTTCCGACCACGGTACCCCCGTAGGCTCTACCAAGGAAAAGACCGAGACCCCAACGCGAGATTCCAAAGCTGAAGAACCGGAACCATCCTCCAAGCGCGGCCGCCGCGAATTGGTCGACGACGAATTCGAACCCGCCGGCGCAGAGCCTTCCGAGCCTTCCTCGTTGAGCTCCTCACCAGAGCGACAGTCGACGCCGCCGCGGCGATCAGCCGCGAAGTCCGGCGGGCCAACCGTCGTCAGGCTCTCGCTTTCGGACGAGGATGGCGTCAGCCATTCGGACTCCGACTCCGATGCCGATTCCGAGTCCAGCGTCTCGGAAGGCGACGGTCCCTCAAAGCGCTACACGGCCACGCGTGGCAGGGGAAGAGGAAGAGCAAGAGGAAGGGGCAGGCCTAGTAGGATGGCTACCCAAGGTCGCGCTTGAGTTCCCAGTCATCAATATCTGCTAGCTCGTGATGAGTTGATTACGGGCGTACGGAGGGGGGAAAAAAAAAAAAAAAAACTGGAAAGATGATCCGCACTGATTGATTGACTACGGTATTGACTTCGTTGCGTATGTATGTATGAATATACATCCGTGTAACCACGAAGGCCGACTTGGAAGTGGATGCCCAGATTGATTGATTGATTTTTTTCTCTATTCGATCCGGCCGTGCTCGTGTAATGCATATTCCCCCCGTTATGGAGCAAATAACTAGCCAGCTTTCTAGTATCTGTGCTTAATTTTAATCAATTAGCTATGTTCCCATACCTACCGAAGCATTCCGGTGAACATGTAAGGGGTTGAATGTGATGTTGAAATAGATACGCAGGTTATGAGTGTGTACATCAGTTATATTGATCATAGTTAGAGAGGTAAAGGTATCACAGGTAAGGAGGAGGTATCCTCCTATATAGCCACAGGTGTGGGTCGTCCAGCCACCTGTATATTCACATACCAGCCACCAGATATTCCAATATGTGAGGTTGATGAGTTTTATACTCTGGGTGGTGGGGTTATTAGATGGTTATCTCGTTCTTCTCCTCGACTTATTTAGCAGGTTAGGAGAACGAGATAGAAGTGTGTAGGTGAGATTTTACGTGATATCAGTTGCGGGGAAAATAAAAGGGGGATAAGACGACGGAGAAAAAGGGGTAGGGGTAAAGCATAACATTTCACCCGGGTATTTAGGTAATGGGAGAAATTTAATAAGAATGGATAGGATATTTCATTATATGGGGAACATAGATGTTTTCAGATGGGGTTGAACTTCTGTGTTCTTGCGTTGAAGGCGGTTTATTACTTGTTATTAGGTAAGTAAATAATGGAAAGCAGCCGGACCATAGGTTTGAGTGGGACGGGTTTCATAGGTCTTGATGTTAGTGTATTCCTATTATCAGTCGATATGTAGAAAGTCTGGATGAGTACCTGTTAAATTGTGTCAAGATCTATGAATATCTACTACAGGAGTCCCTTAGGAAATAGCTGGTATAAATAGCAACATCCAAGAATCCTAACGCTTTAATATTCAAAGTGGCACAGCTACAGGTTGACACTAACATAGAGGGTTGAGCAGCTGTAGAGCCCACAAAAAAAAAAAAAAAAAAAAAAAAAAAAAAAAAAAAAAAAAAAGATGATATAGCTGAAGTAAGAAGGCATATTTATTCGTCTTTGTTGGAATTAAGGTGTGTTTGGACCTTGATTAGCTTGCCTACCTATTCTCACCCTGCTATGCCAGTTGCTGCACATGGTGTAGACGGAATTGTGTTAGAATGTTAGATGCAGTCTCTTATGCTAAGGAGAGCAATTGCCGGCCCCTTCAATT
Source organism: Xylariaceae sp. FL0662B (assembly GCA_022376535.1). NCBI lineage: Eukaryota > Fungi > Ascomycota > Sordariomycetes > Xylariales > Xylariaceae > Xylariaceae sp. FL0662B. The sequence goes on along the minus strand of JAJJKD010000157.1, from coordinate 26,311 downwards.
AAAACGGCTCAACCGATAGGCTTGCTGCTGTTATTTAATCTTCTCTTTGTCTCGGGGTCTCGAGTCTTGTTGTCCATTTTAGAGACTAGGTATTCGCCTTACCACACATAAAGGCCGAGAGGGTTTATTCTGTTTTGTTTATTATTTCTTCCCAAAGGTAAATAGGGGTATCTGGTTTGTAAAGCTGGTGGTGAAACATCAACAGGGCTTAATATTACTGCGTTTGCACACGGCGGATATCATGTTATAATGTCTAGCAGAGTGGTCTATTCGTGTACTCACTAAACAAACCACAGCAACGCAACTATCCCGAGGGTGTTTTCATCTTTCTTATATTGACAGACCCGTTCCCCAGATATCTTTCTAACATATTACCATCGTCTTTTTTCCCCCTGCCCATTGTAGATATTTGATACGGCGAATATACCTACTTATTTTACCGCAAAAGTAACGGTACTTTGAAAAATCTGCTAAGCCCTTCATGTGACCTACTTGATCAAAGAGAAAACAATAGCATTGTATTACCTTAATATGTACAAAGAATAATAAACGATCATGAGTTGAAGAGACTTGGATACCGTACCATCCTTTGATCGGACATCACAGCTGAACAAGGGGCTTGTTTTGCACGGTAATTGCTACTATATTAAGTTGACGGATGCTCTAGTCCATATGAGAATCAAATTAACTAAGCATCCTTTACTTCAGACCACGGACTATCGCCTGAAACTCTTATGAGCCAAACACGAAACCCTATAAAATACACCTGTAGCTATGTCACGCCCGGCCAGCGCAGGCTCGGACAACAGCGGTGCATCGGTTCCGCGTCGTGTTGGTGTACCCTCATTGAAATGTGAATGCTGCCAAATGCGATTTGGCAGTAACGTTCGATGCGTCCGCCCAGAACCAGGGTTCGGATGCCGATTCTGTCGCCAATACGGCGTGGTGTGCGTATATAATGGCAATGCATCGCCCGCTTGCCGAGACGGCGGAACGAACCGGATGCGCTTTCGTCAATGCGATTCTTGTTTTAGGGATGGTGTTCCTTGCCTTCCCAAACGACCTTGTGACCGCTGTGTAGAAAAGGGAGAGGAGTGCACTGGGTCGACATTCTCTTGTCTCAAGCGCGGCGTGCCTGGTGATGATTACTTTGGATATTATATTTTTTGGGGGTATGGCCCCGGCGGCATCAACGACCCCGCCAAGCAGGAAGGTTGGAAAATGCCCGATAACTACCATCAGATGTGGAAGGATTGGGTCGCCAGGGGTAAGCCGCCCTATACGGCTGCGATGCAAGACGAAGGACAAAGGAATAATGAGGCGTCTCGCGGGACATTCCAAGACATGATAAGGCTGGCGGAGTCGGTGCCTGAGGATAGAGGGAATAATATAAGGCAACAGCTAATGAACGAGCAGAACGACGGTCAGACGATCGAGTCCTCACAGGCTTGCGGCGACCTTGAAAATTTGTTAGAGGCCCAAGCCAGGACCCAGCCAGAGAATCAAGAATTTCTCGCGAATCTCCCTGTAGACACATCGGAAGCTTTGGGCGCATCTCCCAACCTTCTGCAATGGCTAAACCCGGGTTTGAATGCAGAAGGAGGAATGGCGCCGATCAGGAACGTCACGAAATACCCGATCGAACGACCATCTTCTCCCGGACCCGCTCGACCGCAGTACCACGTTCCCAGGGGCACGAAAGACATACCGATTCAGTTCAACCACATGCAATATTTCGCATATCACCCTGAGCTAGTTGAAGCCAGCTCCCTCAAGCGGCCCTTACAGCCTCACCCGTGCGAGACGGGCGAGGGCCAACTCGTTACGATCCCGTACCAGCGCATTCATGCTGACGGCCAGATGTTTGACACGGACCGGAATTGCTACGCCATTCGGAAGGATGAAAACAATTGGGCGAGTCAATGCGGAGCGAGAACCCGTTGTGGCTGCGAAGATACGACGCACAGCCGGGATCGGTTTCCGCTCTGCGAGCGGTGCGACGCGGAAAGCCGCGCACGCTTCGACCAGGCTCTCCGAGGAGGTCTCAACAAGTTCCTACGTATGTACGCGTGCCATCGGTGCACGCAGGACGAGAATGACCTCCTCTCCAAATTCCAGGGGAGCGGCTACTCCATCTGGTACAACTACGCTGCGCACCCGATGAACAAACAAGGAAACGCGCCCGAGGTCGACGTGACGGCCGAGTCGATTGTGACGGCTGGAGGGCGTCGAGTTGGCGGCTGGAAGGGTGCGCCGTTGTTGTATACGGGCTGCGCGTGCGCGAGCAAGCTTCTTGGGCGGCGAGTTTGCTCGGCTCACCGCATGCAGCACCTTCTGAGAATGGAGACGGCGGCGCAGAGAATGCGGGACTTCATCCGTGGGCTGTACGGCAAGATGGTGTGTCCACTTTGTCGAGTCAACGCTGGGACGGACGCGTATAACTTCCAGGGTATCGGGGGCGGCGAGAACAGACTGCAGTGCTGGGTGTGCCTCGACTGCCACCAGGTGGTCATCGCTCGGCCCGAAGATGGGCTGATACCTGCGCAAGACCCCCAGGAGCCGACTCAGGACGAGATCATGCGGAGGCGTAATCTCCTCGGAGCGATGGATTTGGCTGCGCGAAATATACGACCAGATAATGTGCCGGATCCAGAATCACCAGCAGCGCCAGCACCAGTAGCGCCAGCACCATTCCCGCAAGCGCCAGCACCAGTAGCGCCAGCACCATTCCCGCAAGCGCCAGCAGCGCCAGCACCATTCCCGTCAGCACCATTCTCGCAAGTAGCGCCGGCACCATTCCCGCAAGCGCCAACAGCGCCAACAGCGCCAGCAGCGCTAGCAGCGCCAGCAGCGCCAGCACCATTTCGACAAACACCACTCCGGCAAGCATCATACCGGCAAGCACCATATCGGCAAACGCCAGCAGCGCCAGCAGCGCAAGCACCGTTCCGGCAAGCAACGCAAGCACCGTTCCCGCCAGCACCGCAAGCACCATTCCGGCAACAAGCGCCAGCACCGTTCCCACAAGCACCATTCCCGCAAGCACCATTCCAGCAAGCACCATTCCAGCAAGCACCATTCCAGCAAGCAGCGCCAGCAGCGCAAGCACCGTTCCCGCAAGCACCGTTCCCGCAAGCACTATTCCAACAAGCACCATTCCAGCAAGCACCATTCCAGCAAGCACCATTCCAGCAAGCACCATTCCAGCAAGCACCATTCCAGCAAGCACCATTCCAGCAAGCACCATTCCAGCAAACACCATTCCAGCAAGCACCATTCCAGCAAGCACCATTCCAGCAAGCAGCGCCAGCAGCGCCGGCACCGTTCCCGCAAACGCAAGCAGCGCCAGCAGCGCAAGCACCGTTCCGGCAAACAGCGCAAGTACCGTTCCCGCAAGCACTATTCCAGCAAGCACCATTCCAACAAACAGCGCCGGCACCGTTCCCGCAAGCGCAAGCAGCGCCAGCAGCGCAAGTACCGTTCCGGCAACAAGCGCCAGCACCGTTCCCGCAAGCGCAAGCAGCGCCAGCAGCGCCAGCAGCGCAAGTACCGTTCCCGCAAGCACCATTCCCGCCAATGGAGCCGGAAGCGCCGGAAGCGCCGGAAGCACCGGAAGCGCCGGAAGCACCGGAAGCACCGGAAGCGCCGGAAGCGCCGGTACTGGGACCAGGGCAACTGAGGCCAGAACCAGTACCAGTACAGCAACAGCCGGGTCCGGAAGCACTATCGCCAGGACTAGAGGAATTTCTTTTTGGAGCACCAGACCCAGTGTTCTCAGGACTTTCACCGGCACCAGACCCAGTGTACCCAGGACTTTCACTAGCGCCAGAACCAGTACCAGACGAAGACCCAGTAGACCCAGCATCACTACAGGCATCACAACCAGGGCCAACATCACCATCGCCACCGCGGGGCATACAGGAAATACTCGGACCTCTAGACCCAAACCCAATACTAATAGACCCAGAAGCACCATATCCAACACCAGACGAACTAATGGACTTTGCTCAATTCCTATCGCAAGAAGGACCAGCCCCGGCACCGCTACAATACCAAGCGCCGTCGCAGTTCCAAGCGCCGTCGCCGTCGCAGTACCTACCGCCATCAGCGCCAGCACCAGCGCCGGGGCCAACAGCACCAGGACCAAGTCCGGTGCAAGGAGGAGCAGTAAACCCAGCACTGCTATCCCTGCCCCCCTCAGCTCCAGCGTCACAGTCGGCGCAACCGCTAGAACTGGACCCGATACCGCAGGAAGCACAACAACTATGGCCTTCGCCAAACGTGCCGTCGCCCGACCCAGACGACATGCGCGCGTTCCTGGAGGCGTACATCGACATGAGGGACTTGGGGGGGGAAGGCAGTGGTAATTAGTTCTTCGGCGGGCCTAGGTACCTACTTACCTGCATAAATAGGCACGAAGCGGCCGGAAGCACACTGCGGACCGACTGTCCGAGGACGCGGAAGAAGGGAGAAAAGACCCCTGCAAATAATAAGCAGACCCTATCGTCGCGTAAGGTAAAGTAAATCGTCGTTCTGGAGGGACATTTGCGAACTACTTGATGCTGCGTTGACGTTGTACAGATCATTGGGGGTGTTTCTTGGTTCGCGCGGGTAAGTATTATATGCATGCTTCGACGGGAGATCGTTTATTCTGGTAGGTAAGGTTCTGGTTATCGTGGTAAGTCGGTTTCTCCCTTGCGTAGACCTAAGTTACTCGTAGTATATGGTAAAGAGTATATGCAGATATAAATGAATGGACTTGAGAAATTTTACTGCTTTTCTTCCGGTAGGTAACTTCACGTGCGCGTGGTGACTTGTAAGCATTTTGTTCTGCAGCATTCACCTAGACTGTGAATCGGTGAAGACTACACAATCGTCTATATGGGCCTTGCCCGATATATACCGGGCCAGTACAGGCTACCGCTAGTAAGTTTGGTTTATCGCACATGATCTTGACGTCCGCAGCATCTACGTAGCAGGTGAACAATGACTCTAAATATGCTTGGTACTGTACCGATCCTCGATCCCTAAGTTAGCAAATGGTATTTCTACACAGAATAAAAAGGGGAAGGACGAGTGATAATCCAGTCAGGAGATAGTTAAGTGATTATAAGTCATCATATGATATCTGGCAAAACAGGCCTAATCGATGATCATCATTCATTCTGGAGTAGTATGCTGAGAGCCTGGTACATAGGTATATTGGCGTAAGATGAAGCGAAATTGCACTAACCTGGTTTGTACGTACATAATAAGCTGAAGGCTTACGCCGCATCATGCCGCGCCTGATCGAGAACCCGATTGCAAACAGTATTTATCAATTGACCGCTCTGCCGCAGCTATGAAAACAGCGGTCCGTGTAGCTGATACGAGTTAGATGGGATGCGAGAAGTAAACCATGGTGATGTCAGCAACAGAAAAACGATCGAGTGTTTACTTCAGTGTGATGTCACGGTAAGTTTCAATACGTGAAGCGGGACAGGAGCTCCAGTTTCCCAGTGCCCTTGTACTTGTGCATATATCAATCACAAGCTCGACACCTACTAGTTCGTTTGCTCGTGTTCTTCCACTGATCCGAAGACTCGTGCTCGTCTCCAAAGACCAGGTATAAAGAGAAATAAAATTGCAAAATTTGCTAAGGCATTCCAGTGACGCCGGAGTCTGGACAAAATGTTCGCCGCATTTCGAAAGTCGGACCGGCATGATGATCTGCAGCAGCTGGCCGAAGAACACCTGAAGCGCGACCTCTCGCAGGAGGACCGCAACGTGCTCATCAAGTCCACCAACAGGATGACATCGCATGCTGTCTGGGGAACCTTGATTGGGCTCGGCTTGGGAGTCTATGCCGCATACCGGCTTAGGCGGCTCCGCGTTGACACGTTCAATGCGTTCCGGCTAACCGAGAAACCGACGCGGTATGTATGAAGGAATATTATTTCCGGTGTCGATATCCCGACTGTGTCTTTCGCAAACTCTTTCTAAAGTTGTGCTTCTTTGTTATGCCGTAGTTAACTAACCTTATGTAGTATGTCGCACATTTCCTTGTTCGCCCACTGGGAAGTAGATTCGGCCGGGCGCTGCTCGAAAGAAAGCGCACAATGCTTATAGAAACAAAGACTTCAGATCCTGAGACGGATGGCTGACCTGTAGCAGATGTACGATTCGCCGACGGCAGACAAGGTTCGTATCAGCAGCTTAAACATCTATACTCACTCCCCGCTAGTGCTGAATAAACCTGCGAAGCGCTTGGCTGACTCTGAACTCGTAGTCGCGGTCCCGGACACTACACCTCTGGTGCAACCTAGTCGGTATGGGGATATAGCCTCGTATTTCTTCTACGGTCTCGGCGGGACCGTGCTGGGTGGCGAGCTCGGCCTCCTCGAAGGAAACTGGCTTGCGGCGCGAACAATCTGTAGAGACGATGATCGGCGGAAGCGCATTGAAACCGCGTATAGGCGGTTTAGAGCGGATTACCTCAAGCGGGAGGCAGCTCGGCTGGAGTCTGAAGACGCACCACTATTCCCTTAAGGAAAGCAGCACAGTGCACGTTGCTGGGTTGCGGCACTTGACCATCTTCGGGCGTTTGACCTACTTGTTCAACACATATTTCTTCAGGCAAGCGTCGATTAAGGAAGGGTCCTACATGCGGTGGCTGGTGGCCTGGTGATTGGCATGGGTGGCTGGCGAATGGGATCCAACTGGCCGCTTTCAGAGGGGAAGTAGGAGGAGTAATAATTGAACGAAATGATACATAAAGTGTGTATAAGAGCACAGAATTAAGTGAAGTATGTATTGAACGCAGTGGGGAGATTCCATACGTCTGCTCGTTGAGGCGTTCTTGTGGTTTGTATATATGAAAAAGAAAAGAAAAAGAAAAAAGGAGTTGCACTAGAAAAGAGAGAAAAGGGTGTGACTTGTTTACTTTTTATTGTAACAGCAAGGTGGCTGTTGTGAAGAAGGAAAAGGAAAAAAAAAAAAGGAAGGGGAAAAAAGGATGCACTCGAATCCGGCCAGGGAGAGATTCGAACTCTCGCCTCCAATGGACCTCCCATCTCAGGAAGTCTCTCTGGTTAGGTACATTTTTTTTTTTTTTTTTCAAATGCACAACATAAGCAGAGAGAGAGCCTCAGGGCTGCAGTCATCAGGCAGGTCTCCGGGCGGCAGAAGGCATGCCTGTAATGCGGCTCTGAATACGGCTAATGCCCGGGACACTAAACCTTCTTGCACTTATTGCTGCATCGGCGTTGCATACCACTACACCACCTCGACCGTGGTTGATTCGGTGCTTAAGTAAACGTTAATTGTTTTTGGTCCAATTATGCTATTTAACCCTTTGCCAATTGCACGTGGCTACATATGTACCTACTGCGTGTTAGCGTGCCTTCCGAAGAGATGTTGCGTGGGAATGGGGGAATGAACAGCCGTTCCTGCCTCAAGTCTATAAGCAAGCTGTCAGGACAGTGGGTACGGGGAACCAAAAAGGGGCTCTTAGTCATCGTGCTTGAGATCAAGTAGACTGTTACCTACTTCCATAAGTAGGTACCTAGTATTCTTCCTGTTATGATAGGCTATGCGTTATCGGTCTCCCATCCATTAGATAATGTCGACTTCGGCTCCCTGGGTCGAAATTGGAGCGACCATTGCCTTCGACGCGGGCACAATGTCAGAATTACCGACGAATTCCCTGCTGCGACACAAGCAGGTCATAATGAAGAATGTTGTAACTGTCTCCAACTGCTTCGTAACATAGCGTCAGTGTCAACTTGACGTCAGTTTGCAAGCCAAGACGGACTGCGACGCTGTTGATCCAAGCGTCGCAGTGGCCACATCCATGGCAGCCACCCGGAGGGCACGCTCATCATCTCCTTTCACCTCACTACGGGAGATGTGTGTGACTGGTAATGAACCGTAGCGCAGGATATATATCAACTCTGCCTGCACTGACGCTCCCGTCACCAACTTTGCTGGCTTCGGCCTGACGGCAATCCATCTTCACGCACGCAAGCAATCGAGATGATCCCGCTAGGCTAAGATCATTGATTTAACATTCTTCTGCGCAACCCGATCAAGTTCTTCCTGGGACAATGGTTCACCCAAGTGTTCTAGATCAATTACCATGATACATTGATCATGTCCCCAGCCGCCGAGACGGAGATGGTCACTCTTGACGTCGCCACGCGAAACCACAGCTGACAAGGGCGCTCGACTCCCGGTCGAGAACCGACCGGAGTTCTGTTCCGTCAGCGTGGTGCCTTCAGGTTCTACAAGGCACATGCTTCCGGCACCAGACAAGAATCAGGGTACGGGTTCCGTTATACTCGACCCGGCCGTAGCATATATGAACGACATGGCCTTGAAGGCATCGCGTTTTCTGGTCCGTCGCTCGTTCCGTCTCGAGTTCCTCCTCCCAATCACCCTTCTGTTTATTCAAGACGATATTTGCGAGCAAGGTCCACGCTAGACAGGTAGAATCGGTTCAGGGGCGGACTATTGGTGGGCGTGATGGAATAACCCCCAAACGAAACGATCGAGAGTTGAGCTATGTGCAGGGTCGTAGGACGCTGGGATGTTCCCAATCGGACTATGCATTATTACAGCTATAACACGCCGCCCGAATGTGAAGTACTGATCGAAATGGCCAGTTCGCGTGTGCCCTGACAAAGAACGCGAGGATGGGCAGTAGTTAGTATTGCAAAGGTAACAATGTCTTTTTTGGCGGCAATTTTCTGGTGTCCACGGACGAGACAGCTGCTCTATATCATGACAGCCATCATCTGTTCCCCAAGGCTAACGATACATTAGAAAGACACAGGTGTTGGCTATGTGTGGTATGGCATGTTAGGAGGTAAGTAGTAAAGCGTTTTGGTGTTTATTAGTGTCGAGGCGACCACTAAAAATTTCCCCCCCGTGGACAGCAGCGCTGATTGGCTACAGTCACTGACTACCGTGATTGGCTATAGTGAGTGGGCCTCCATAGAACTCCGAGCCTAAACCTGGTGCCCTTTGCGGTACTACCTACGAAGAGACGCATTCATTGATATCTCCAACCGGAATGCGGCCTTCGGTCCTGGCCTCTCTGTCCATAAGACTATTCTGAAAGATCAAGGTGCCCATTACCTCTTCCATCATCGTGCCGATGAACCCTCCATGCGTAGGCATACCAGGAACTCGGGTTCTTCCTATTAGATTTGCGTGGGGATGATATGGGCGAGACGCTTGTAGGAAAGATTGATCAACTCCTCACCGTCTGTAAAGACATCACAAATCCCTCAGACTACCTCAAAGAGGAATACTCGCATGATATCCCCAAGAGCTTCCTTGGGTGAGCCAACGAGTTTCAAGGCTCTTCCCAGCTTTCTGTTACAGCCACTAACTTCAAACCATGGGGCCACGCCAAAACCGAAAATTATGAGCCGGAATCTTACGAGTCGCTCAACCTCGATCAAGATGGCCTGATGGGAAATACACCCCTGAAGCCGCTACCACACAGTCCGCGCGTTACCAGCTCCCACTGATCACCTCATTTCTGAAGACGGCCAAAGCATTATCGCAACGATCAGTTGGAACTGCAGACACCCTCGAAGCTTTCCGGCGCCGTTATTCGATTCATCAAAGCCTTCGTGAGCCAGGAAGGAAAAGATCTCCGCATGAGCTTGTTTCATCACACTGACTTTGGGACAGTCACGCTGCTCGTCAATGTACTCGGCGGTCTGCAGGTCTTCCCTCCAGGAAAGTCTCCGAGAATGACAGCTCTTGGCTCTGGGTAAAGCCGCGGCCGGGCTGCCTGATTGTGAACATGGATGATGCGATGGTCCAGTGGACTGGCGGCTTGCTTCGCAGTAACGTGTACCGGATCAGCTATGTGTTCGGCTTGCAGCGCTTCGTAGAAAGGTATAGCCTAGCCCTCCTGGCTAGACCCAAACGTAACGCGATCGTGAGGAGGATAGGCGGCGGCAGGAAGAATGCTCATAGCGAGAACGGTGAGCACGGCTCCTTAGCGGCCGGGGAGTAGGAAGTTGAGAAAGCAATGGCGATGCCAAGAGGTCAAGCTATTGTGCAAAGCAAGGGGGGGAAGTCTCCAGCATTGAAGTCGTAAGGTTTTTCTAGATTGTAGTTCATCGTATCGACGTGTGCGGAGTTGAAGGATGGGATTAAGGGCTAGGTTAAGAGAGCTTGAATTTTACAGTCGTTTCATTTACCCTCCCCTGCTCCCCCCTATTCCCGCTACGGTACATTCCACGCTAATCTTGGCTTGGGGAAATTTATGTTTCTTATTACGTAGGATACCTGTGTCGTCTTGCAGTGGTTGGAAGAAAGCCTGTATAGTCACACCGACCCCAGGTGAGATGACTGGTTGGCTTCGACCAATTCTCGGCGACCAAGGTGTCGATAACTTGCGCCCATTATTGTTTTAAGAAATCGTTGTTAGTATAAAGCTTACACGTGCTCTCATCTAGCCAACATGCTATTTCAAGAGTCATCAACAAATCTATGACTGCTTTTATCAGAATAGTACATCGTAACACATGCATTGCAGTCGACTAACACCGACTGCTCTAATGTCAACTCACCCTCAGGCACCAATTAGGTCCTTATAAAATCAACGATCGAGATGATTACTCTGTAACACCCTCCAACTGATGGCAGGCAGAGCCTCTGTCTATTATTAAGTCTTTCCATACATAGATTCCCGGCCGGGAAGGTGGTGTGAGGTAGGTAGAGACACTAGCAAGACCAACTTAATGCAAGGTCAGAAGTAAATGCAACATAAAAATGCATGTTATACTAGTACAACCGCCCAAAGCACCAACATGCATACAAATTTGGGGGCCATATAAAGTAGGCTGGGAGTACGCAACACGCCTATTGGTTCTTCCAGCCAGCCTGCAGATAATCCGGAGAAGCCCACCACCCATATACACTGCGGAGAGCACCGGCTAACATTATTCGGGAAACGATTCATTGCTGTATACAGACCAGAATTCCGATGTTAGTTGTGTTGCAATAGACGGTGGGTAGCATTTGATTCTAAGCCACGCCGTTCTGGACTGACCCATCATCTATTTTACTGACCCTTCTAAGATGATGTCTAAGGTTGTCTTAACAGAAGAAAGGACCTTTCTCTTCCGGTCGCATAAGGATCCACATCGATTATTTCAATAGTTCAATTTCGAGCTTGCCGAGGTCTTCATTCAAATCGGCTCCCGTTGAAGAGATGTCGGGCTAGGTCCCTAGGAGACTGGCGATCAGTCTCGGACAATGCATCGTGCGCCGACCGGCCGGAACCGTATCGGCGGGGATGGTTTTATTCCGGTCCCACAGGTTGACGCTACGGAAGAGGTCGATTACCAAGGGCAACACAGCGGGCAAACAGAACGGCCATGGACAGTAAGGGATCAGTTTCGCAACCAGGTACGACAAGTCCTTCGACAGGGCGCAATTCAGCGGGAACAGGAGCGAGCGAGCATCCATTGCTCCCCTGCCCTTTCGGACACCACACTAATTGGCGGCGATTACTTGGATGTCCCGCTTCATGACTATGACGACGCAGATCTTGGCCAATATGTAGAATACAGCGGCTATTATGGGCTTGAGGCCGCCAATCTTTCCCCATCCACAAGTCTCAAAGCCGGTCTTGGGCTGGAAGTCCGTTGCGAGCCTGTTGACCACGACCTGTCTCCTGGGGGACTTCAAGTTGATGAGGCTTGGAAGAACACTAGTTATCATGGCTCGAAAGGAGTCAATGAGAAAGAAGTCCCCAGTGGGCCCTTAAACTATAAGCCTGTCGTATTGAGGGCTAGGTTCTTGCTTGCCCTTTTTGTATCTCTGGTAATTCTTATCGGGTTGGCTGCGCTTGCTATACGCCGTCTGCCTAATCAGCATCGGGAATCTGTGCCTCGTCAAGCCTTCGAGAATAATACCGAAATTCATTTAAGGGCTATGAGTTCTAATGAAGAGAATGCCCTCAGTCGCATAAGGTTCCATGAGCGTCAGAATGATACTGATCCCCGCGGTTCGGTACCCGAAACATTATCAACTGTGTCAACATCAATTGAGGTTGAGACAACCTCTGCGACTAGCAATAGCGCTGTCACGACAACCTCAGACCGGACTTTAACACAAGATGTTACTCCGACATCATCAAAGGCAGATGAGGCTACAGGTGGCCTCAGCACTGATATGCCGACAACAGTCACAACACCTTCGATTCCTACGACAACATTCACAACTAATCCAGTCACTGAGCCTTCTACTCCTACATCTCAACCACAATCCACCACCTCCTTAGCTCCGCCCGACTCACCAATTAGCATTCCTGAAGCTGGGACCACGGTTTCCGATACAATTGTGCCTAGTACAGACACTCCAGAGACTAGTCACCATGATGATCAAACGACGACAACCGCATTACCACCACCAGTCACATCATCAACTGATGTGACAATAGGTATTCCTACTACTACGGAACACCATGATACTCCGCCTGGCCCTCAAGACCCGACCTCGCCACACGACGACCCGGCACCCCCTATCCCCTCCTCGACTTTACCAACCCTAACACTTCCCACCAATACCCTACCGACTATTCCAAGTACGTATATCCCCTTACCCACGCCCACCCCCACATATACGGACCCGGGGAATCCAGGTGGGACTGAGCAACCAGGTAGTCCCACTGGGCCAGGTAGCCCAGGACCAAATCCTCCTTTTACGCTGCCTACAGGGCCTCCATCATTATCAACGCTACCGATCAGTCCAAGCCCGTATCCTCCATTCACATTGTCCACAGACCTGTCATCTACATTGCCAACGGGAACAGGAGGGCCAGGAGAGACTGGACCATCAAGTAGACCAACCATACCGGATAACCCACTGCCTGGCCCCCCTTCTTCGTGGCCTGCCGGTCCTTCATCATGGTCTATCAGTCTTCCATCATGGCCTTCTAGCCCTTCGTCGTGGCCAACATGGCCCACATGGCCCAACGACCCAAACCCAGATCCGTCATTTACGCTGCCTACTGGGACGAATGGTCAGGGGACGAACCCCCCTTTCACATTGCCCACACTGACATCCTTTCCATGGCCGACAAACCCCTCTTTCTCTTTACCACCAGGACCTAGTGAGACGAAGACGGATCCTTTTCCCACGTACTCTACGGGCTCTAATATTCCGGGAAGTATGACGACTCTCCCAAGTGGGCCAAGCACCACACGGGTCTCAAGTAACCCAATCCCAACTACATCTGCACAGCAACTATCCAGTGGTATCTCGAGCGACCCAGCTACATTTAATACGATACCTAGTCCAACAGACCATGCCTCTGTACCCACTTCATCGAACCAGATAGAATCATATACTGAGACTTTTCCTCCGCCTAGTTCTCCATCACCGAGCATGCCAGTGGAGAACTATTCATCTCATATAACAGAGCAGCTACCGGCTAATACCCACGTTGAGGAGACTGCGCCACCAAAACCATTTACTACCATTACAAGGATCCCCGATATAGAGCCGCCATCACCCCCTGCTACGACAACTTTAGTAACTTCCATAAGTCGCGAGGACGGGATATTCATCGGGACTACCATGTCCAGCGCCACCCATCCCATCAAAGCCCATGTTGACTATCCAGTGACAGATTTCGTCATGACCTACAGAGATTCGCATGGCAGACCTACATTGACACAGACCATCTCCGCGCAAGCCTCCACGCAGACCACGATCTACAAGGATGCGAAGGGACAGCCTACTAAGACAGACGTGCTCGTAATCCTTCGTGAGCCCCGAAAGACCACATATACGGACTATCAGGGGCGAGCAACCAAGACTCAGGATTATTACGTCGTTGAATCCGCCAAGGTCTTGTTCGACAAGTACGGCCATCCCACGGCGACGGAGACATCGATGATTTCCGAGACGGCGGCCGCGAGGACGCTGTTCAACGAGCTCGGCGTGGCAACGGAGACGGATACCATCCTCGTGCCGATGTCGGCTACAACGACGCTTGTTGTGACGCCGACCGCCGCCGCTACGCCAAGCCCGCAAGACGACAAGACCGTACGAATAGTCCCTATGTCGGATGGAACGTACTTTGCGGGGCTGATGCTCCCGATTCTCTTCGCGATTGTCCTGTCCATCCCGATTCGGATGCTCGACCAGACCGCCAAGCTCTACCAGCCGTTTCACGCGCTAAAGTCGTTCAGAGGGGCGTCCGCGGCCCAGAGTCTATGCTTCCAAACGACGGGTGTCGGAGGTCTTCTAGCAGGCCTCCGCTCACTACTGAGCGGACAAGTTCTACCCAGCCTTACCGGGATCCTAGTGTTAACGAGCGCTGTCTTAATCCCTCTGAGTGCAGAAGCTATCCACATCATCTTGGCAGGTCCGGAGTGTACCTCCTCCGCCCAGGTGGAAACACTGACGTGCGCGTTGACTTTGGGAATCAGCCCAGGCCCAGCACGAGCAATCGTGGCGCTCCTATCTACCATGGCGTTCCTCGTCGTCGCAGCAGCCGCCGTACTTTGGAAGTGGAAAACAGGGCTCGCGAGGAACCCCTGGAGCCTATTCTACATGGCCGAGCTGTCGGCGAACCACGACATCCGGCTTCTGCTCCGACGGCTGCGGGAGAAAAACGGGCGCATCAGGAATAGCGACGTCTCTAAGGCTCTTGCGGGGATCCCGTTCGAGCTCAACTACTGGAAAGACAATGGGGTTCTGAAATACAGCGTCCTGATCTCCAACGAGTCCGCACATCCGCCCAAGAAGGACAAGTCTGTCACTTTCGCGAAGCCCTCGCGGAAGCGCCGGGGAAAGAAGGGGAAACACCCGATGCCGTTCTTTATCCTGACATGGGCAGGCACAGGGCTGTTCCTGCTTCTGTTGTGTGCCGCCCTGATTGGAATACTAACATATGACATTACGAGCAAAGACCATGGGTATGATCCGGGGATGCTTGGTGGATGGAGCGCTATTCGCTTTTTCTTCACCGGTGCTGCTGTTGCGATCACGCTGCTATGGGGCTCTTTCTTTTATGGTAAGTCCAATGTCCACAATCTCTATCCTCTTGCTATATCGTATCCCATTATTAACTCGGCTCTTAAGCTGTTGCGTTTCTCAGCCCTCACAGACTCCTCCATCGCAATCGGCTTTACAAGGGGAAGGCGTTGCATATGACACCCCCTGTCAATTCCTTTAGCGGCATTTGGTCGTCGTTGGCAACCGGACGCCGGGATTTGTATCTCGCAGCGGTATCAGGGACAGCAATCTTGTCTGAGATTCTTCCTTTGTTCGTTAGTATCATACTAGACAGGGGTATCCAGAATCAGTTGGCGCAGGAGATATGCACGTGGATGGCCGTGGGTATTCTCTGCGTCATGATTCTTACTGCCTGCGGCTCGTTTTTCGTAGCCTGGCCTCACATGCCCATCGATCCGAGTACGGTAGCTGGCGCAATGTACTATGTGTGGGATCCAACGACTCAAAGTAGTGTCGTATCTATGAGTCCATCGTCAGGACTGCTATTTGGTAGGGTGGGCGCCAACATGGTTTGAGGGGCGTAATAGGGGAAAGCACACGAGTAATAGTGAGTAGCCATGCCGTGACAAATTATACGACAGTTTGATATCCCAGAAGATCTCTGCTTGGAAATATTGCACGCATGTACTTCATCTAGTGATGTGCAAGACACGCTCGGCGCCATCGATGGTTACCTTGGTCTGTTCGTCGAAGTCTTTCTCGGGCAGATCCAAAGCATCACTGTCATGACCCTGGCGCCCCTCAAAATTGCTGACACCATCCTTGTAGAAAATTCTACTGTATAGCAATTGAAGACACTCTTCTCGGGTATCAACAGCAGCAACTTGCTTCTGTCCGTCCTAGTGTCGTTTTATCGACGCCTCATTGATCTCCCAATCCGACTCCTTGGTCCCAGAGACATCGGGGACAGCCTGGCCTTCTGGTTGAGAAGAAACTACGAGACGTAAACAAATTTATTTTTATAGTTTGATGAGCAAGGCCTGCCCGCCTTCTTAGGCTAGGTTGAAAGTGCGAGTAGATCGGCTGTTACCTTAGCACTCTGCAGCATTCTCGGCTCCTTGCCAATCCATTCAGAAATGTCTCAGTTGTCTTGGCGCTTTGAATTACGTCCCACGATAGTTTTGATCTTGGTTTTGCCGTCGTTAAAGAAAGTGCAAGTGCGCTTATTCCAATCCATGCTGTACGAGACTTGACCAAGCCTCAAGCAACTACATTCATATAAGAAGCCCATTATGATGCTAATCCACGAGCTCTTCCTGGGTTCCTCGATCCTCTTGCGACCACCGCAAATCTCTGGACTCTGAACGATGTCTTTGCGCAACTGCTAATTTAAAGCGTCACATCCCTATTCGCTTGGCAAGACGTATTCTGAACTTGCTCCTAACACTAGCTTAATTCCATGTCCGATAGTTACTACATATAATAAAGAATTGACTATTGTTAAATTCAGATATGGAGACTGGCAGGTAGTTTTTCCCTAGCAGTGTCAGCATCCTATTTTATTTCATTACTTAAATAATATTGTCATGCCAACTCTATAAAGGCATGCATCTAGCCAGCTAATTTCCAAATATTGCCCTCGCTATCGGCTGCATTATCAAGGCTGATGAAACGTTTCTCTATCTCATGGCTAAAGAGGGATTTTCTATCCTAACACCATATCAACTAACATCCATCACTTGTGGTGTAGCGGATCACATGCATAGTAAGAGTCGGTGATAAACAGGGACGAAAGCAGGTGACTCTATCCCAGGAATCTACCCTGCACATCCCTCTCAAAGAATAGCTTAGACGTACGTATACCCATATCATGCCAAATACGCTAATATGTGCGTACGCGTTTGACTTGCTTCTTGAGAATTATTAATGACTCTAAGCTAGAGGTAGTCCGCATCGTCATCCATGTATATCGGTGGTGGTATACGAGCTGTGTAGGAAAAGGGCAGAACCTTGCTTTTGGTAACACTATTCCTCTCCCAAGAGCCTTCTTAACATCTTACGCCAGCTGTTTACGTGTTATACGCCTTGTTTACCACGCAGATTACCTATTAGTGTTATAGCAACCTTGGCGTTGAGACAGAGCAGCACAATAACCCTTAGCAGGTATCGTATATCGAATAGTATCCTAGTGTTAAGAAATCCAAAGATTAAGTAATTGTAATTCCGTTCGACCTATCATGCTTTGCGATACGCAATCCAGTTCTTGTCATTTCCCACATCGCCTGTTCCTACCAGGACAATCCCCTGGGTATCGAGGACTCTTCCCGCAAATAACCTCCAAATTTCCCCTATCCCCACCTTCTATCCCGTTGAATATTTCAACCTTGTTGGGCATGGTTGATTTCTTCGACACAATCGGCCGCGGCTTTTCACGCAGCTTAGCCAAGCCGGCAAGCCATCCCGTGAATGAGGGAAAGAGATGAGCAAAAGTCCACAAATATAAGGCTCGGCATCGGAGGAGAATAGGTGAGTGAAATCCCTATGCCAAGATACTACAGCCGCTCCTCTTTCTCCCGGTGCGCGAGCCAAGAGATGGCGGCAGGCCAAGCGGTTATACTTCGAGTCATTTAACAAAGCTGCCCAGGTGTATTGCACACGTGGCTAAGCTGTGGCGGGTGTGCATTCCAAGTAGCCCGAATCTTCGTATACGCGGCGGCTAACCATGAATAAGCCTGTTTCAGCTGAACTTGGGTATACAAGCGTTATACGCGGCGGCCAAGCATGATCAAGTGCCGGTTCTAGCTGAATTTAAGTACGCTAATACGCGTCCTTCCACTATAGTAGACAATTGCTATTTGAATAGTAGTGTTTTTCTTTGCAACAAGAATTGTTAAATGGGAGGCAAAAGAGTTGTATGAAGTATAGAGGGAAAACTGTTTAGCTAGTTTAACGAGACTGATTGCGTAGCTTTGCCACGTAACTAATTTATAAGTGCGATTAAAATAATACCCCACCTTTAAGTTTAATATAACCTATGTATATTATAATAAAATATTTATTTTAATTATGCATTTATTATTATTTACTTTTATTACTTTATTATATATTTATTAATTATTTTAATATAATTAATTTTTTTTTAAATTATATAATTAAATTAATAAATAATAAATTTATAAATTTATTTAATATATATTTTATAATAATTAAAATTATTATTAATAAAATTTATTTATTTATTTATATTTTATTTTATTTTACTTTCTTTTATTTGCAGTGAGCCCTGTACTCCTCCCTACCCTAGTCAGTTATCAGGGTTCTCACACTAGCCTTACGACATGTAAGTGATCTTCGATTTTAATCCCTTATACCAGAAGAGGTTTTTTGCAAGTTCTGCTGTTGCTCATGTACCAAAAACCTTACCATGAACCTGTGTGGTCAATCATCGGCTCAATATACCAGAATGTGCAAGCTTGCTTCCACGATCTAACATTTTGGCATGGTCCCACGGGTGGTCCCACAGGGGTCGGCTACGTAAGGCTTGGAAATAATTCAGAAGCTTCCATCAGACCACATGTATCTTGTCAAGGATCCACGTCTATAGAAAGCCTGGGCAGCTTCAAAGTAGATAAAAGCCCACCGTCGGCGCGATTCTGAAGAAGCAGGTCTTCGTTCTCTCACTCTATAGTCACCCCGTCCGGTCAAACAAATCACCTTTCAAGATGCACAACTCGAACGTAGTCATTGCTCTTCTTGCTGCTTCGTCTGGAGTTACGCAGGCCTTTCCCGCATCTCCGACTCCAGATGTTGGGTGCGAATCTCACGGCTGCAACTTGTAAGATCAGCATCTCTCTTTACTGCTCAATGAAACGCTGACAAGCCTCGCCCCTATTCAGGCGCCGCGACGATGATGAGCCTGGTTCAAGCATTCCCAGCGCTGTGACTGCTGCAACTAGCACTCATAGCCATACAGGGCCGGCAGCAGCCACGGCGGCGCCTACCGGCAAAGCCAGCAGCGGTCATGACGATGACCATGATAGCCATGATGGCTATGATACCGATGATGACCATGATGGCCACGATGGCTATCATACCGATGATGGTCATGGCAACAGCACTAAACCTCTTCCACCAAGCCCGACGCAGTCTGTTGGTTGTAAGCCACACAAGGACCACTGGCACTGTGACGGACCTGCTGTCACCTCGCCTGGTCCATCTCACTCACCAACTGGGACTCACTCATCAACTGGGACTAACTCACCAACTGGGACCGGATCTCCTGTCACCTCGACTGTTCCATCTCGCTCACCCTCACCAACCCCGACTGGAGCTGCTATCACCTCGACCGGAGCTGCTATCACCTCGACCGGAGCTGCTATCACCTCGACCGGAGCTGCTGCCACCTCGACCGCTCCATCTCGCACAACAACCGGGACTGGAGTTGCCGTTACCACCGCAGGTGTCGGAGAGGTGGGAGTAAACGGAGCTCTCCTTGCAGGAGGACTACTGGCAGCTATGGGAGCAGTATTTTAGGGGCCATACATGTACACACCAAGCAAAAGGGCCGTGTAACTCTTGAGATATCTTTTTTTTTTTTTCGAACTCCCGGTCCGCATGCGGGACTTTGATGATCTTTGTACATAGTAGTTATTTATGAGCTTTGCGTAAATACCACCGCTCTCTCACGGATGACTTGAATCATGCACGTAGAGTGTCACCGCAGCAATTTATGCATATTACCTCGTTGCTGTTCTCCAGTGCACCCCGCCACGAACACCAATCCCCATCACCGTATTTTATTGTCGTAATACCTCTGATCTGCGTCACAGGCCGCCACCATCGTGTTTCTGCGCTTTCGGTGGATCTGCAAGATCTAAATTTCCTGGCAGGCCCATAGCACGCAGACGTCAGACAAGGCCTGTCTCTTGGCAGGCAACAAGGAAGCGTAGGTATCGGATGATTAGTCGTATTTGGTAGGTATGCATGTCCCTCGTCGCCATCAAGGTCCCCGTTCCTTGGCTTCTTTAGAGAAAAGAGAGAAAGAGAGAAAAAGGAGCGTCCACCCATGCATGCCTAATTGAAAGAGTAAAGTATTTGCGGCTCACAGTATTGAGAAGTTGCCAAGTAGTGAAGGATGCACGATACCTATGTACTGACGAAGGGTAGGGATGAATAAACAAACAAAATGAAGAACTCGTGATGAGCATCGATTGCAAATGCCAAGTGGTGATGAGCACCTTGATGGTCAAAAAGGAGGAGGAGGAGGAGGAGGAATAGCCCTCCGGGTACGTACACACATGAATGCAACGTTTTTTTTTTTTGGCACAGCATTTTGGCACAACAGGAACCTTGAAGGCCTCGACTAACAGATTTCATTCATTCATTAAGTATTGTGAGCTTCTGCCAACGACACTTCATGTTCATTTCCAACTTAGCAGAACAGACTCAACCCGAACAAGCAGAAAAATTATTTTCGCTGTTTTGAGTCTGTTATTTATCCAGTCATTTTGCAGTATCCATAAGACATCATGGGCTATCTTCGAAATCATCAAGCCGCCGTGTCGCTGGCACTCTGTCTTTCAGCTGGGTTCCTTCCCGGCGCGTCAACATCATATATCTCCCCGAGGGAGACACGAGTAACGCAACAGCCTCCGCCGACCACAGCAGCTCCGACTGTAGCAAAAGCCGCTGAGAGCTTCACGGCGGTCTCAGATTGTCACCTACATGGAACCTCGGCGTTAGTATCCACCACAAAAGCCCCTTTCCTAGATCTAACCTTCTGACCATGTCTAGGTTTTGTCTGTATGGCTCAACGGAGCTGCAGGTAGTAGTCCCGTCCACAGCTACTAGTGACATACCCGCCACCTACACGGAATGCCATAGCCATGGCGACCAGTCGTAAGTCCATATTCAAAGGCCTTGGCAAATGAGACACTGACGACCCAGGTATTGTGTTGGACCGGACGGCTCAGATGTGGAAGTCCTCGGTTTAACAGCAGAAGGCTCAGCTGAGGACAGCCATGGCAGTTCAGAGCAGCCTAACAGTTCAGAGCAGTCTAGTAGTCCAGAGCCGTCTAGCAGCAGTGGAAGTGGTGGGCAAAACTGTCATTTCCACGCCGGAGTGGAGTAAGCATTCTTCTACCAAACCTTGGTGGTTAAGCAGCTGGGCCGCCCGTTGACACAATCCACAGGCACTGCGTTGGTGCAGAAGGTGAGAGCGAAAGCTCTGAGACAAAATGTTCACGACAGGATCGAGACTACAATATACCTCTCAGGATTGGGCTCCTCTTCGTCATACTAGTCACAAGTTTTATTGGTGAGTGCAATGGCAAATGATGTCAGGTCTGTATACTTACAATTTTTTATAGGGGTTGCAGGGCCGATCTTCTTGAAACCCGTGTTGCCAGGGAAATACCAGGTGGTCTTCGTTATCCTGAAGCAGTTTGGTACCGGCGTTATTATCGCAACAGCGTTTGTCCACGTAAGTTCGGACAATGAATGTTATACATGCTCTTCTTCCGCTGAGTTCACACTAGCTGTTCACCCATGCAACTCTTATGTTCACTAATGAATGTCTCGGTGAACTTGGGTATGAAGCGACAACCGCGGCGATAGTCATGGCAGGATTGTTCTTGGCATTCATCGTCGAATACGCAAGCCACCGACTGGCTCATAAATTATGGTCGAGGTCTCAATGCAATGATGAGGTTGTTGGTGTTGTCGTTCTGGAAGCTGGTATCGTATTCCACTCGCTATGTGAGCGCCCCTATGTCACCCCCTTTTCCATGAAAACCATTCAGGACACATATTGACGTTTTCATTAGTGATTGGCGTCACCCTAGTGGTTGCGTCAGACAGCTTCTTCATCACACTATTTGTTGTCATCCTCTTCCATCAAATGTTCGAAGGTATAGCCCTCGGGACTCGCATCGCCTCTGTTGGCTACTATGCAGGGGGTGGAGCAGACCATGGAAGCCATGCATCATCGGACGATTCTAAGGGTCCATCCTCTGAAGAGCCAATAACGGCGGCGCACAGGGGAGGCTCAAAATCCTTGTCGACGCTGAAGAAGCTGCTCATGGCCGCCGTATTTGCCGTTATCACCCCAGTCGGTATGGCAATTGGCATTGGCGTTCTGCAGCGATTCAACGGCAACGATCCCAGTACGTTAATCGCGCTTGGGACACTGGACGCGCTGTCTGCAGGTATCCTGGTGTGGGTCGGCCTCATTGAAATGTGGGCAGGAGATTGGATGTTCGGCGGCGAGCTGGCTAATGCTGGAGCAGCGGTTACTACCTGTGCGGGTGTTGGTCTTGTTGCTGGAATGGCATTGATGAGCTTACTCGGCAAATGGGCATGATCGAGACAAAATCTAGCGTAAACAATATACTTTATACAGAGGACTAAAGCGAATTGTTACAGAAAGAATTCACCCCTGGTCTCCTTTTCTTTGCTCCATCCCCTCTCCTCCCCCTTTTGCATTAAACAGACAGTTACATAAAATGGAATTTTCCTCGTTAAGTCCTTAAATGACCGGGTGTGTATGATTTCGTGCTTATTTTCTTGCTTAAAGTTCCTTTCGGTTAGCTACGAAGTTATCCTGAGCTTTCCAGGAAGATGGCTTGATGATCTTGTAAAATAATTAAGTCTCCTTAAATTTTTATCTACGGCCATCTCATCAAATATGAAATTTCCGAGAATCTTCACAGAGTGCTAGTGCAATAGGAATAATCAGTCTTATCACTCTCTTGGTTTTCTACGAATGACTTGAATGTCGGTCGTTCAACCACTCAAAATACCGTATCATCTCCTGCTGCGTTGTCTCGGTCCTCGAGGGCATCTTGCGCCCATATATGTTGCTCCACCTCCGGGTGATCGCTATTGACGACGCCTCCACCAACTTCGCCTTCGTCAATCGCGATGATCGGCGTCTGCCATCTAGGCCTCTAGTTTTGCCGTGGAAAACCCCGCCATACAGCACCGAGAACGGAAGGTCTTGAGCGTACGGCACCGCTCGAAGCACTCCCTTGTTCTGTTTCCATAATTCCTTCAACGCTAGTGCGTGCGACTGATGCCTCCTTACCCAATCGTCCCGCCACATGCCCTGGAGCTCTGGAAGGCTGAATTTGATGTAGTACCCTGGCGGCTCATTTGGGCTCCTTCGCACTAGGGTATTGATGGTGAGCTTTCGATGGGATCTGTATTTGAATCCGTACATTTCTAGAGTATTCTGGTCGAGATTCAACAGGTAAATCCTGCCAGAGTTAGCGCGTACCAACGTTTCGGACTATTACCCTACCATCCAGGTGCATCTAGAAAATATTCAGTCAGTTCATGCCATCCTCAACACTAGGGTAAAACAATTGACACTTAACCTGATATCTTTCTCGGCGCTGTTTTTGGAATTGTCATGATACTCTCGGCACTTGCTATAGCTTCGAGTTTCTGCACTCCCGTTCGCAATTTCGTAGTGAAAGTCTCATGTTCTCTCTGATACGCTTTTCCCATTTCTTCAGCGTCACCCCAATATTCCATTTCTTCGCCCACGTCGAGCTTTTTCTCCTTCATCGCCCAGACGAGGAACAAGCCGAGTTTCTCCTCGTCGACCTCATAAACGTATTCGAGGCCTTTCTTGAGCCTGGCGATATTTGCGGGGTTCCGAATCCACTCAAATAGTTCCAATCCATCTTCGGCAGTGATGCCATTTCCAATGGCCGAAAATCTTACGCAACTAAGGCACGCAAAATGCGTTAGGCTCTCCCATTCTTACGTGACATAGGTAGTGAAGGATTTGAACTGAGTTGGACTCACTGAAGATCTCCGAATCGAATGTATATCCGATACTGTGATGCCATGTTGATTAATAACAGATAGCGCACATGACAGCACCGGTATCACAGATAGTGCAGGCCATGGCATTACAAAAGTCACCGGATTACCAGCAAGCTTTCCCGAGACAAAGACATTAGTTAGTTCGTAAGCACGTTATTGAGGTTATTGGCATTATCGCTTTTCCGCAACCGGCACAAGTCTCACACGAAGCACAAAGACAAAACAATTAATAGCTACTAATATTTCTTGTTAACTTTGAACCAAGCTTGTGGTTCGGTAACTTCTCTTGGTTTAAGGAGTTGAAATACTTGTTCGCAAAGTATCGGACCATCTAAACCGCCAACGTGTCTCAGCGTGTATATTAGAATAAATCTCTATGTTATCAGTTTAATTGTATTTAGTTTTCGACCATATAATAATTATAAAACAGGACCTGCCTGGTCTTTAGCAACCAATGAGTTAGATGGATCTTGCTAAAAGGGGTAATCCAATCGCTAGGATGACAGAATGAGCCATAGTCTTCAGTGAGAATATTCGGCTGTCTGGAATAGGAAACTTCATAGTTAAATCCACAATGTAGTAAATGGCAGGGAAAGAAAAAAAAGCTTAGTTAGTTTTAATCATTATATAAAATAAATTATCTATACCTTTCAAAAGCAATAACTATAACTAACTAGACTAACTCAAATATTAAAAATTAATTTCACAACCCTGGTTCCAATCGTCCACGTCCAGAACTTGCAACAGCCTCGCTGCCCGCAGCAATGAGCGTATGTGAGTCCTCTTAAAGTGTAGCTGTAGAGGATGACGCAGAAGCGTCGTTTTCCACGAACGACTTAAGCAGCGAGGATACGATATCCTGCGGGCGTTTGTCCTAATGCCGGTTCTAACTATTCGTCATACCTCATACACTCGGAAGCTTTCTAACTGGGCCTTACTTGTAGCTTCGCTTCAATTTCCGGAGCACAGACTCCAGAGTTTGAACAACGCAGGATACCCAACGATGACGCCTGTAACACGAGAAATCAAGTTCATTAGCCAGGGGGCGTGGCTAAGCGCTCTAGGATCTCCGTATGATCATGTATCTCCTGGATAGCGGGATGTGCAGCTCCTCTAGCTAGACAGCCAAAGTCGGCATTGAAGCCAATTTCTCCGGTGATGTCGACCAGTCGGTGGCATCTACGACTTCTTCGTGAGATACTCTTGAGATGTACAGGTCAACCTTTTGCTTAATGCGTGGCTGATACATTTGGAGCGCTGCTATTCATCAACTCAAGTTACTGAATTGTGATTGCTCTCTAGGCATACTCTTGAACCCCAAATCTATGTCCCAAGCTTTCCGTCTTCTTCGATGGTAATGGTGGTCCCTTGCAGTGTGAAGAGAACATTTCTTGGGGTCAATATTTTATGGGAAATTATTATCAGCGATTAATGCGGTTATTTTTCTAAGTATATCTTACCTTAATCCCGATACTATGGACACTCGGCCAGGATATAAAGCGGGCTAGGATGGCTTCGGCGGCTCGAAATAAGACCCTTTCTGATGTTGAAATAATGATGTATCCAGCCAGTGACGCTTTAAAGCAGTGCAATAATACGTTACTTTTTATATTATATACCTATTTATTATAACCCGAGTCTTAGGAGAGCGTTTATTAAATATAATATCCAGACCTACTAGCCGATCCCGTCCTCCAGCTTAATATGCTATTAAGCCTAAGGGATATTAAGGTCTCATATAAGGCGTTACGCTTTCTTCTAAAGCTTGTAAAGCAATCTATCTAAACGTATCTACACTTAGTAAATCTCTTCGTGACCCTTAACGCGGAGACTAATCGCCATTGGATAGACTTGAACGAAAATGAATTAGATGAGGTTATCAGGACTAATATAAAGCCGGTATACCATTTTTCGTTTTCGTACCGCATGGCAAAGGAGGAAAATAGCGGAATCGTTAATGACGAGCTGTGCGTATATGGGTTCAAGAACTTGTGAATTGCTGACGCAAGTATCTTCCCTACAATGCTTATTTGGTATTTTTGAACTGTTCTTCAAAAAGGGGGGGAAGACAGAGGGTTTGGTGCGCCACACCCGCTGTCAGTCCCAGTAGATTTGCTGACCACACAAACCCCACCAAAACCTCGCCTTCATTGACAAAAAGCTTCAGCAGGCTCTGGGAAGGTAACGATGTCAGATCATTTGTTCCGCGTGATAATAGTCGGCGCCGGTCCCACGGGACTGGCACTAGGGAATATGCTGCTAGCGGCGAACATTGACTTCGTTATACTCGAACGGCACACCCGTGTGCTCACAGAGTCCGGGGCCTGCATCATGCTTTGGCCTCATGCCACTCGTGTCCTAGACCAACTAGGATTACTCAAGTCTCCCACGGGTGACTCCATACCACTTCACATCAAGAAAACCGTCGATCATCAGGGTCGGGAACGGAGTGGAGATCCGACCTTCCGGTGGATTGAAGAGAAGTGCGTTTGATTCAATAGCCATG
>JAJJKD010000156.1:0-99203 GCA_022376535.1 Xylariaceae sp. FL0662B | reverse complement strand
ACGGGATAATTTCGGGATATACCCGAATAAATAACGGGATAATACCGATATACCACTAATACTACATAAATAACTAGCTATATTAGCTATAAACCACTAATAACTATACTAATAACTAACTACTTAAAACAATATATATTCACCAGCTATAAGCTACCTATTAAGAAAACCCTATAAGATAAAAACCAATAAAGTATCCTTTATACTATATAATAATCCCGGATTAATACCGGGATAAAAGCGATTTACCCCTAAAATAAATACAAATAATTACTATTAATAAATAAATAAAAATTACGCCATTAATAATGCCCTTTATAATCTATTAATTATTTTATAATTATTTCTTTTTCTTTAGGCATTTTAATTTTTAATAGGTTTTATTATTATATATATAATAAAGTATTATTTTACTTTCTTTATTCCTTTATATATTATCCGCTAATGGGATTAATAAAATATTATTTCGAACTATTTACGGTATATTTAAATTTCCTATTAGCTATAATAGTTTAAAGGATTAGGGTATATTAATAAAAAAACTATAAAAAAATAACATATTAGCCCCGTTATTAATATAAAGGGTTTTAGCTTTAGCGTTTTTAAGGGTATTTAGATTTTTTAAGCTTAGTTTTTAATATTTTATAGCCGTAGTTACTATATCTTTATAAATACCGGGGAAAATAAATAGCTATAATTTTAACTTATTTCGTAATAGTTCTGATAATTTTATAAAATAATAACGAGCGTTATATATTTACGATTTATATTTATTATTTTAATTTTTTAAAAATTAAAAATAATTATTAAAGTTTTTAAAATATTAAATAAAGTATTAGTTAGTTTATTTTAATAGTTTAATAATAGCTATTTTATAATAGCCGGTATTTTTAATAAATATATTAGTTTACTATAAAAACGCTTTTTAATTATTTTCGATTTATATCATTTTTATAAAGTTTTTAATATAAAAACATTATATTTTTCTATTTTATAACGGGCGGTATTAAAAGTTTATTTTTAATATTATTAAATTAATATAACGATATAATTTTCGATCTTTCCTAAAGGTATTATTAAAAGCCTTATAGAAATCTGCTAGCTATTTGTTTTTTTATTTATAAGTAAATTTTAGGGTAAAATTTTTAATAAATTTATTTAGGTTAATGTTTTATTCCGGTTTAAAATCGGAATCGGTACGCTGTTATTTTCGTAATAATTTTATTAATAAAGAATTATCTATTTAGCTTTATAATTTATAATAGCGGCGTTATAATTTAACCATTTATTATAGCCGCTATATTTATTTTTTTATTTACTAAATAGCCTTTATTATAGGGGTTTAAATAATTATATAGCCTATAAAGGCTAACGGGTTTTATAAAAATAATTTAAGGGTATTTTGGACCGCTTTTAGTAGCGTTTTACTGATATAATTAACGGGAAATATAGACGTAGATATCGTAAATAAAACTAATATAATAATATAGCTGCAGGTAACCCGGGGAGAGTTATTAAAATTATAACGGTTATATATTATAATATATATAAATGGTTAAATATAGCTAACGGGGACGTATATTTAAAACTAATAATTAAAGAAAAGAGATTCCTTTTTAACGGACTAACTATTATAAAGGCTTATAATAGGTAACTGGCTGGCTAGCTATATAAGGTAAGGTGGGAAGCTTTACGGTTATAATTATAGAAATTAAATTAAATTAAAAGGGAAAAAAATAAAAATTTAAGGTCCACTATTTATTTAAAAGGTTAAATCGAAATGAATAAAATTTTATAAGTTTTTAAATAATTTCGTTAATAAAGTAAATAGGCTTAAATTAGGTATAATTATTTAGGTTTTACTATATTTTAATAATTAATTAAATAATAATAATTTGCCGTTTACTTTAAAAGCTAAATCGAATTTAAAAAAGCTTAATATATATTAAATAATTTAACGTTTTATATATTTTTTAAAGCTAAATTATTAAAACGTATACTATTAATATATTAGGTATTAATTAAGGCGAAATGAGGTTATTATTACTTATATTAAAAGCTAAACCGATAGGATATAATGATTATATTGCTACCTATAAAAAAGGCTATATTAAAAAATCAAATATAATACCTTAAAAAGAACTAGCTAATTAGCTATAAGGGATTTTTATTATTATATAACGGCACTAATATATAATAACGGCTAAGTAATAATTATAATTATAATAAAATAATAAAAATAAAAAGGAGGAGGAGGTTTAGGTATATGTGGCTATATATGTGGTAAAACCTCCACCTACTCCTTATTTTATTTAATCGCTATTTATATATAACTATAGGGTTATAGTAGTAAATAAAGTACATTAGGACCACTGCTGTAATAATAATACCGTATTTTAATATATATTTAAATTTCGGCGTTAATAAAAAAACCCTTAACGTTTATAAATTTCCTATTATTTATTAAAACTTTAATAATAAAAAAAATTAAAATCCGGAAATATAATACGCAATTTAATACTTATTATTATTATATAAATAGGGTATATATATATTTTATACGGGGTTTATATAATTTACCTTTAATAATAATAAATCTTATTTAAATAAAACCTAATAATAATTAAATAAATAACTCGGTAAAGCTTAATAAAAAATAGTTTTAATATTAATATAAATATATATATAATATTAATTAATACTTAAAATAAAAGATTAATATTAATTAAATAATATTTAAATAATATTATAAGGATAATTAAATTTAATATAGTTTAATTATTATAAAAAAACATAGGTATTACCATTTTAATATATATATATATATATAGGTATATATATAACTGTATTTAATTAAGGGAAAAAAAAGGAACTTTTTCTTAATTTAATTAATTAAGTATTAAATATATAATAGCTATCTAGCTATATATTGCTATAATAAGTATATATACGTGGTTTATGCGTACTACCTTAAGTAATACGCATTAATATATAAGTTAATTATTTATAACTTATTAATTTAATTACTTATTATATATAAAGATTACTTAATAAAGGATTTATTATAATTATATATAAATAAAAATTAATTTATAATATAAATAACCGACCGGGTTTAATAATAAATCAGTTAATTATAATTATTAAAAAACTTTATTAATAATATAAATAATAAAAGTAAAAAGCAGTTTTATAATATTCCGTTATTTTTTAATTATTTTTAAATTAATTATCTACTTAATTATTTATATTTTATATAAGTTAATAACCTTTTATATTACCTTTTTAACTACTTTTTTAACTATTTAAATAATAAAAAGCCTTTATATTATAAGGTTTACTTTAAAGCTTTTTTTATTAAAACCTATTATATTATAACGGCATTTATATTAATAAAGCATATTAGTGCTTTATTATTTTTATAATATATATACGAAATATATATATAAGAAACTTTTCTTTTTTTTTAAAAAAGTTAATTTTATAATATATATAATTACTATTTAACTTAATTAAGTTTAATAATACCCTTTTTTAATTATTCTTTAACTTTTAATTTAATTTTTAAATACTTTATTATAAACCTATTTTTAAAAATTAATAAAAGGGTTTTAATACGCATAACTAAAAGGGGTATATATAATCATTAAATAAATTAAATAAATAAGGATTTATATAAATAATGTGTAAATCCCATTAAAAGATTTCTTTTTTCTTTTTTTCTTTTTATTTTTTTAATAATATATTCATTTTTACTTTAAACTTATATATTAAGTTTAAAATAGCTATTATTTTTTATAATAATAATAATAATAATAATAATAATAATAATAATAATAATAATAATAATAATAATAATAATAATAATAATAATAATAATAATAATAATAATAATAATAATAATAATAATAATAATAATAATAATAATAATAATAATAATAATAATAATAATAATAATAATAATAATAATAATAATAATAATAATAATAATAATAATAATAAATAAAAAGGTAGTTATAAAGTAAATAAAAAAATAATTAAATATATAGCAAAATACCTTATTAAATAGGCGGTAAAGACATGTAGCTATTATATTACAGCTATATTAGCAAGTATTTCGTACACTATTTAAATGTGATCACTATTTAAATAGCAATTATCAACATAATATCTTCCATGCGCAACGTGCCGGTACAACCGGAACTCAACCATCAACATCAAGCGGTAATCAGCGGTACTCGGGGATCGATGACGCAAGTCCACCATCCCGCAGCGCGGCACTCGGAGCTCACAAGAACTAGCTCCGGACTCCACCGAACAAACCCCATCGATCCGATCTCTCTCACACTCACCCGCCCGCTCTCTCACATGCCTCATCCTCACATACCTACCTACCCCCAAACACCAACGACAGACGCGGAAATCGATTACCGGCGGGCAATTGAACCGTATTCGACCCATACGTCAGCTACTGCGTAAACGGCGGTCCTTACTACTACAGTACACCAAAGAAGACATAGAAAAAAAGCCCGGGGTTTCGTTTCTATATACGTAGAGGCAGCCGAGCAATGCCCTTGCGATGAGCCCTCACAACCCCCTAGACAACGCCGACACCGTGGAGGCGCAACGGGAGGCGGTGCGGGGAGCCGGCGTCGGCGTCGTGAAATGGGGCGCTGCGACGGCCGTGCTGGGAGGGCTCGGCTACGCCTTCTCGCCCCTGTACCGCGGCTTGACGGTCCAGTTCAAAGTGTGAGTTTTTGTACCGATTCTGTCTATCTATCTATTGCCCCCCACCCTCTCCCTCCCTCTCTTTTCTCCTAATTCACCTGCCTACATGGCCGTATATACCATGTATAGTACATATGGCCATGTAAAGTATGTATAACTTTATCTATCAGTTACCATGTGCGGCGAAAACAAGCAGGCATGTCTGATACACACGTAAATATACATATGTATTTGCGTGAGAAAGCATACAGATCGGCTGCATAGAAGCTAAGCGGGATCGCAAAATACAGATACCTCCAGATGTCGGGCATGATCGTCGGGGGCATGATCGAGGCCGACCACCGGATGCGGCAGTACGAGCAGCGGGTGCGGATGCAGCGCCGGATCGCCCACAGCCGGGCTATGTGGGCGGATTACGAGAAGGAGCTCACGGAGGTGGCGGACGAGCTGCCGCCGTCATCGTCGTCATCGTCGGGGGAGGAGTCGGGGAGGAAAGAATGAGCTCAAGTTACTGACTCGCTCACTTGCTCACTCGCTAGTTCGCTGAGTCGCTAAAGGGGATAAGAGTCACTTTTGTGTATAAATAAAGCAGTCGGTCAGTCAGTCATGCTTGTAAAATATTGAGCTACATATGTATCTTTTGCGTCCTCCAGCCAAACCGAGGGGTTCGTCCCTCATGAAACTCGTGAACGCCATGCCATGCCATGCAAAATTCTTAAAAACCCGTATCTCTCTCTCGCTCTCTCGCTGTCCGTGCCGTAGTCTACAGCTACCTACCTACAATCTAACCTAAAACCCCCTACCCACTACTACTTCGTCTGAGTCTCGAACCGCTTCGGATCCATATTGATCTTGCACAGGCGCGCGACGCAGCCGCTGAGCTGGAGCAGGGTCTGGACGCCCTCGAGGATCTTCATATGGGTGAAGCCGATCTCGCGGATGAACTCGAGCTTGGTGTGTTCGGCGAGGGTGGGGATGGTCTTGGTGACCTTGAACATGGTGCTGATGATGTCGTGGCTGGAATAACCCAAGTCCCAGAGCTCGCGGAGGGCGTCGAGGGCGGCGTCGACGTGGCCCTCGTGGCAGGCCTTGAGCATGGCCTGGACCTTGACGGGGTGGGGGGAGTCGACGACGCGGAAGACGTTGTCGCCGCTGACGAAGCCGAAGCCGGCGTGGGTGCTCTGCAGGTTGTTGACGGCCTGGCGCATGTCGCCCTCGGCGCTGAAGACGAGCGCGGCGAGCCCGTCGTCGCTATACTGCACGCGCTCCGCCGCGATGATCTGCAGCAGCCGCTTGACCACCTGCGCGTCCGTCAGCCGCCCGTACCGCAGGATCGCGCACCGCGACTGCAGCGGCTCGATGATCTTGTTCGACTGGTTGCACGCGAACGCGAACCGCGTCGTGTTCGAGTAGATCTCCATCGTCCGCCGCAGCGCCTGCTGCGCCCCCGACGTCATGCTGTCCGCCTCGTCCAGGATCACGAGCTTGTGCCGGCCCGGCGGCAGCGTCACCTTCTTCTGCGCGAAGCCCTTGATTCTGTTCCGGACCACATCGATACCTGGAGGTTGGTTGATACCCGTTAGCCTGTCCCGTCCCGTGATGCCGTAGATAGAGGATGCATCTTGAGCTGACCTCGCTCGTCACTCGCGTTGAGCTCCAATACCGCCTCCTTATAGGCCTCTCCGAGCAGCTGCCGCGCCAAACACAATATGCTGGTAGTCTTTCCTATACCCGGCATGCCGGATATGATAACGTGTGGCATGTTCCCATCCTTCGCGATGATTTTTAATCGCTCGATCGTCTCTGTGTTGCCGACAACATCGTCAAGGAAGACCGGCCTGTACTTCTCTACCCTGTGTGCGGTGTGCATCAGCGCAGGTCAAACACGGATGGAGTTGCAGAGGCGTTGACCAACCATGGTAGCTCGTAGGTTGGGGTGCCGTTCGAGACGGCGCTCAATGCCTGCTTGGCAGCCGATGTGGAGGACTCGCCTCTTTCTTCTGCTTTTGCGGATGGCATTTTTTTTTTTATTTTTTTTCGTGCTGGCGTACGAGGAAACTAAACTCAGGGCGTTCGTTGGTGGGTTGCGATAGAAGGTATGGAAGTACTGTCAATTTACGCGTATCGGCGGCCAAAGACGCGTCGAAGACTCCGTTTGCATCACTAACCCTGATTGGTTAGCACATTATAACAGCGTCCATCCGCTTGCAGGTCACATCGCTGGACACATCTGTAACCCATGTTTCATTGCATAGAAACTCTCTCTCTCTCAGGGGTTATTGAAAAAATCAAATATCTTCAGACCCTTAACTTCTGGCTTCTAGCTCTCTATCATTATCATATCTACTCTCTATCATCAAGTTACGATGCAATCAATCGCCTAATGTTGACATCAAGGCTCTAATAATGGCAAATCCTCCAGATTCCTTGATCGGTCGTAAATCATGCATCTCATAGCTCGCTTGTAACCGCCTCCCGTCGTGTTCCTGATGCTCAGTATATACTATGTGCGGTAGTCGCCATTGATCGTTCTAGTAGCCGAGTTGTCAGCATCCGCAACGTGGTAAATGTTCAACACCACTACACTCACATATACTCGTGGGAATAGTCGCAAGTCCAGTAGGTTGCCTCCTTCTTTCCGGTTCCCAACCTTACGAGAACCTCCAGATCCTCGAGCTCCAGAATCTCCGCCGCCCGCGTCTCATCAACCGTTTCGGGTTCGCCGTTGACGAGTAACTTGAGCTCTGGACTGCCGTCGGTGGGGATGAACGAGACGCTGGTCTTTTCGGGAATGATCTCCGTGACCTCGTTCTCTGGTGCGCCTGGTTCTGTAATCAGCGAGTACCCGGTGGCGCAGAGGATCCGACCCCAGTTGGCGTCCTTGCCATAGAAAGCCGTCTTGACGAGGGGTGACCGCGCAATGGTGCTGGCGATCTTTCGGGCGCCCTCCTCGCTCGAAGACTCGACTACGCGAATAGTCACGAACTTGGTAGCACCTTCACCATCACGCACAATCAACTTCGCAAGATCGGCGGCGAAGTCAGTCAGGACGGCTTGGAATGCTTTAAAGTCGGCCGAACCCTCCGAATTGACCTCCTGGCCTCCTGCAGCACCATTTGCTAACAGAGCAACCGTGTCATTGGTGGATGTGTCGCCGTCAATGGTGATGTTATTAAAAGAGCGATCTACCGCGTACTTGAGGACAGGAGGCATAACCGCGGGGGAGATTGGCGCATCTGTAGCAATTACGCCCAGGAGGGTTGCCATATTAGGATGAATCATGCCCGCGCCTTTGGTCGTTCCAGCAATTCGGTATTCTATGGATGGTGAAGATGGCAGGCTGAAGGTCTTAGAGATGAGCTTCGGGAAAGTGTCCGTGGTGCAAATCGCCGTGGCACAAGCCAGCCAGTGTTTGTGGGTGTCGCCAAGTTCTTGATGGGCCTTGGGTACGTTGCCCAATATCTTCTTGATCGGCAACCTATGATGAGCCCGTCAGTAAAGCAGGCCGTGGCTCTTCACGCGGTTGAGAGGGTTTGACCTTTGCCCAATTACACCAGTGCTCATGACGATAGTAGCATTATCGGCACCCAGGCTCTTATCCGCCTCCCTAGCCATGGCCTCCGCGTCTTCGAGGCCACCTTTTCCTGTCACGGCATTGGCACATCCTGAATTGATGATGACACCCCGCAGGCCGGCGTTCTTCTGTTCCTGGAGCAAAGCTCGGCTAAATGTCACTGGCGCAGCCTGGAACTTATTCTTGGTGAACACGGCCGCCGCAGCACACGGCTTGTCCGAGGTGATAAAAGCAAGATCGGGCTTTGTCGTATTGCTGGGCTTCACGCCAACTATCGTTCCCGAGACCTTGAATCCCCGGGGGTAGACGCCGCTGGTTGGAACATACTTCCTCTTAGCTGCCGGGATGCTTCCGTTTATCGGCGCCGAGTAGAATCGCACGCCCGAAGCCTTCGCTGCCAATCGAGCGCCTCGGCGCTTCAATTGGCTTGAAACCTGGCAATATGAAGGATTGAGAACCATTCTACGTGCTTAAGGTAAGCCGTTTTAGCGGGGCCAACAGACGAGGCCAATTGTTCTCAAATGCACTTGATTCGAGAGAAATGAATCAACGAATTAGCCGGTTACTAAGTACCTAGCAGCCTAGCCAGTGACTCAAAAAATTGGCGGTTGAGGATGGCAGAAATTGCGCTACTACGCACCGCGTGTTCTATATCTGCCAGGTGCGTACTAAGTCTGTCAGCTGGGTACCCTTGCAGGTTCTAAAGAGTGAACGGCATCGTTGGCTATCTGTAGGCAATAATCCACAGAATAATAATATTAAGAATGCATAATGGGAAGAAAGCAAATCTAAAGACATACACTCTTAAATCCGAGCTCCCGGATGTAAATGCTACCTACCTAGAATATAGAAGAGTTGAAACATAATAGTAACTTGCCATTGGATTCGCACCAAGAAACAAACCCCCTAGGCCACGTGTGTCAACGACTTGAGTAATTAGAAACTTCCTAAAGTGATGCAATGAGAAGCATTTCTGACCTTGGTGCTTAATTACTAGTAGATCTTATTTAAGCTCTGGAACACTACAACTTAAATAGTAGCTGGACTAATGTTGACATACCTACTTTTGAATATCATTATGAGCTCTTGGATCGCTAAACTTAGGAAGAACCACCTCCTTATAAGTCTGGTGGTTATGGAACCCCTTGTAACACGTCTTCAATAGTTTTCGGCATCTTGCTAAAACATATTCTAATGCAATAACCTTCTTCATGCTTTCCTCGGTGGCAAGAATTACCTAGGTAGATCACATTCTGCTGTAATGGCGGCCTTGAGACATTACAACGCTTACTACCTAGGTATAATATACTTACTTTAGGTAAGTAAGCTTCCGGAGGTGCTTCCGATAGTAATCACCGCGACTACTTCCAATCATGCGTCGTCTTCTCTCCAGATTATATTACAGGTCACCTTCCTCTCGAGTGAACTACTTCCTCAGATTATTTTCGCTAGTCAGCGGAAGCTGCCGTAGCTCTGTCGACTGTAACGTTCATTCTTGACGACATCTCTGGCACACAAAAGTGGTGTCCACCTCATTGAGGTTTATAAGTTTTGCAGGCTTGAGCTTGCGTTTCCTCAAATTATTCTACTCGGAAGCATAGCCTATTATGATCATAACTAAGTAGCTCGTGAAGTCATTCGCCATCTTTTGTGCGAACTTCTTAGTGGGAATATAACAAACTGCGTGTTTCCCACCCAGGGTACGTTTGGGAACTCGGCTGACTTGAGGCGTCCTCCTGTTTCAGCGGCTGCGAAATCTTGCTATCTCTACTTTCTCTCCGTTAGGTACTTGCTCAGCAAGCTTGGCTTGTTTAGCGCTTTCTAAATCTTAGCAACATGTGCGACCTTCGGCTGCCGGTGCATACTATGAAAAACGACTCCCCAGGCTTGATAATATATGCGAGGTTCCTAAGTGTCTACCGTATATTATTAACGTCTCGTGTGAGCTCTAAATAGGGTTTTAAGTGAATATCTAGCTTATATGTCACCATGTTAGCGTCAAATTAGGAGGAAATTCAGAGTAGCAGGACATAATCGTTATATTGATGAGATGGCGGCATTCTTGCCGCCCTCAGGTCATGGGGCCCTTGAAAATGGCGTCTCCGGGACCCCTTTTCTATGATACCGAAACGAGAATAAGCTAGCTATCTCCACTAGGTCTCCGTGTGCGGTCTCATGCGATCCTGAGTTCAACCATAGCCGGACAGTTCTTCCTGCATTGCCATCCTTATTCGCCGGCCATCCAAAGGAAGTGGTTTCGGCGGCACTGAAATGGCCGTCAACTACATTAACTTATCCCTAAGTACTACAATATTGACACTACTTGGATTTCCTTGCCGTTTCGTTGGCACCTTCCACAAGAAAAACCGACAAGCCAGCTTCCATTCCGCCACCAATTTTTCTCTTGCAACATTCTCTATATTCTTTATAAGGTGCTGACGAAGTGCTTGTCCATCTTCAGAAAAAACCCCGTGACTCGTAGTTGATACGACGAGAGTTATAAGCGTTATAATCCATGACGACCCGTCGGTGTCCTGGTTGGTCTACCCCATTCTTCCGCGTTCACGGAAGGCAATGCTTGACTTCTCCTCTGGCTTCGTGTTCTTCCCCATCATGTCGTCCCTGCAAACTTTGAAAAGTCATGGACCTTTCGCGAAGGCTTCTGTTCTCAGCCAATAGAATGCCTCAGATTTTTCCGTCCAGCCGAAGCACACCTGCCCGTAGTCCCATTCCTTTCTGTCCTCTTTCATCAGATGATGTGCACGGCCGTCCCCGTTGAGCATCTGGTCATCTGGACCTGCCGAAATACAGAAATTCTCGCAGCTTTTGCCTTTGCAAGCTGTTTTCGTCACAGTGTTTACAGGCCGCGCCGATCTCGGCTCAAGAGTCACCATAGGGGCGAAAAGCTTCGATCTCCTCTCGCGTAGGCCATTCGTCGATTATTGAAATAGATACGCAGGTTATGAGTGTGTACATCAGTTATATTGATGATAGTAGTAGTAAGAGAGGTATCACAGGTAGGAGGGCATATCCTCCATATATAGCCACTGGTGTGGGGCGTCCTCCAGCCACCCGTATATTCACATACCAGCCACCAGATATTCCAATATCGATCGTTTCAGCATAAGCAGTGCCGGCCTCCTTGTCTCGGACAAATGTGTTCGGAGCCCTCGAACGTCCTGGTATACCGACTTTTCGGTCACGGATTCCCCCGGCGGAATCATAGGCAGCCCCCCGGCGCCGAACATCGCGTCAAGGTCAATTAAGGACGCGATAAGACGTCCTTCAATCTGTTCTCATCACACTATCTACAGCGTCTAAGCTGTACGCACAGGGTTTCCGTCTACAAAGATCAGCCTGATGTGACATACTCGTCCTTGTCGGTCACCACGGGGATTTCTTGGAATTCGAGGATGGTCCGGAACTCCAAAAGGTGCAATTGGAGATACGTTCTTATGGACCGAATTCGTGACCTCTCGAATATTCAAGTGATTTACCAGCGCCAGTAATGATGGGCCGGTACAGGCCTCACCAGCTCTCAAGGGGATCGAGATCATTCAGGATACCACCCGGGCGGTGCACAAAACCGTCAGTAGCCTGCTGGTTCTAATTTCTTGGTGAGCTTCCGCATTGGAAGTGACCGTTCGACTTGGGTGGCGAGCCCAGGCCCGAGTCGGTAGGCCTCTAGCACCACCTGCCGAGTTGGCTACCTCGCCCTTGCAGGCTTCTTTTTCATTGCCTATCAGACCATGATCGGCCTTGGAGGCTTCTTCTCATACGTTCCCTATCAGACCGTGTGACCGTTCTCGTCATTGCTACTGATAGACAGCTTTTTTTCATTTCTCACCGCCTTGGAACCAGATGAATCTCCAGAGAGGTCTAAGACTAAACGAACCTCGGCCAACTAGACGCAGACCTTCCCATTCCTTTCCCCCTTGTAACCAGAAGAAAACCTGAAAGATCTGAAAGACTTGAAGAATCATCATCTTCGTCTGAAAGCTCTTTGGGATTATACGGGCCGCAACCACGGAGGCTGGACACAGGCCTTTCCATTTCTTTCTTCATTTCAACTAGACGAATTCCAGGAAAGAACCAAGGCTTAGCGGAAATCGGCCGGGTACGGGGTGCCCGGACGAAGAACCTGAAGCGGGATGTCTTGTTGCTGACCCTCAGGCGGTTCTTGGCTTCTTCTTCGCAAACGGTCCAGATATATCGTACCATTGACGTAGCAGAAGCCGCTAGCTTCGCTCTTCTTTGCGCGATGGAGTCCTCCGGCCCAGTTGACAGCTATGTTTCGCTTCTAAAAAAGAATATCGATTCGTTTCATACTTGGTATCGTTGGATATGGGCAAGTATCCAGCTTGATTCATTAGGTGTGGAAGCCAAGTGCCAAACCCGGTACCAGTACTTCGGTCCCACGGAGAGGTCGTAATTGCGACGAGCAACGACACAGTCGAGCTGAAGACGTGAAACGATGACATGATCCTGGAATGCGTGTGTCTAGTCCAGAATGCGCGCAAGAAGCCGCCGGAGAACGGAGAGTTCGCGAGTCCCAAGAGATATGAGGCCGAGGGAAAGGAGAAGAGGACGTGTTAAAGAGAACCTCTTCACTGTCATCTAGCTCGAGTTTTGAATATCTGTTAGAAGTTGTCGAATAGCAGAGAGGTCGAGAGCTTCTCGACACCGGCTAGTGTGCAGGTAGTTGGCAATCTCTGCTGAAGCCTTTGGGCCACGATGAGGTGGCGGGGAAGCCGTGGAAGAGGCCGAGCTGGTGCTGCGTCACCTTGTCGTAGAGCATCTCGTGCTTGTACTTGCAGCCCTGCTGCGTGAAGGCGCAAACGCCCTCATGCACCCACTTATCGCAATAGATCTTGGGGCGGCGCTGATGCTGATGCTGATGCTGATGCGGTCCATCCCCGTGTCCGTGTCCGTGTCCGTGGTGCCCATCGCCGCTACCGCCGCCGCCAACTCCTATGTTGGGACAGGGGCAGTACCGCGGCTCCTCGGTATGAACGACGTTGACGAGACGAGAAGTATCGTGACGACCTTGCGTAGTGCGCGTGTCGTCTGAATGTCTACTAAGAGTTGTCGAAGGACGGGGAGCTCCTAGTCTTGGAGCTCCTTGGTATTGTGACAACTAAGAAGACCGGAAACGATATCAACATCCTGGGTGACGAGTGGCCCTATGCTTCGCCTATTCGTATGCTATTGATGCAGTTTTCTTTGCATCGTTGGTTTTTTTGATGCGAATGTCGAGCGACCTCAGTATTGTCTGAGCTGGGAAGTTCTCCCTAGCTTGGCGCTCAGTCGTATAGCCTTGCATCTCTCCCTCCAAGGGCCAAGGATGCTTCTCAGGAAATGCCGACTACGACGGCCTCACTTAGGGAAAATTGCACCTTGATCAGGTGAACACCACTGTCACGCAAATGCATTCCGTTATGCGCCGCCATGTTGCCATGAGCATGGTTGAATGCTAGTACGTCTCGCCCATTGAGAACGGCCTCTCTGGCCTGCTTGTTTACCTGTAGCAGGCTGCGTATGTCTGCTAGCTCCTCGGGATTAATGTAGTTATCATCCACGCCGATGGTGGTCAGTTTCCATGGCTCATGATCGTTGAAATCGCGAGTGATTTCTCCAAGGGGGACACCTTCGCAGTCTCGAAAGCGGCATGTGCCATGAGCACGGTCAGGCTAGGCGCCCCCTTCTCTATATTGACGACTTCGGAACTGGCGATGTTGAGGAGGAACAGACAGTACAGCTCGCCGATGCCGTCGAGGAAGCAATGACACGATCAGACGTTGGACCTCGCAGTGCTTTGAGGAAACCTTCATCGATGAGGTCCTTGGTTGTGTCATTAGCAAGCTTATTGATGGGGTCGATATCAAGAGCGCCCCCCCCCCCCCCCTCCCCCCGTATTCGGGTAACTTGAAAATGGGATGGAGCTACACGAGTATCTCGGGTAGGAGGGTGAAGTTGAAAGCCCGCGCCCGCGAACCCTCTGCCGATGCTGGAGGCTTTGCTGGTGCTGCCTGTTCTACTGATTCTTCCGGTTCTATCATGGCCTCCTCAATGGCTTCTCGAACAGCTTCGAGGGCCACGTCTTCCGCCTTTTCCACTGGGACTCGAGCTTTGTGCTTGAGCAGACGCATCTCTCTCAAGACGATAGTTTCGACAAAAGAGCAAAGAAACCTATCCTTTCTGTAATCGATACTAAGTTTGTCTAAGTGACGGATAAACCGGTAGAAGCGGATTTGCTCGCTAATTTTCTGCTGTTTTCAGAAGGTTGCCGTGTTATCGGTCCGTGCCGTAATCAAGCGAAAACGCTTTAGTTCTCTGTTCTGTAATATGCAGAACTACTCCCCTGGAACTCTCGTGTCTTCCGGGATCTTTATCATCTGACGGTTAAGGACGAGTGGGATCTATTTGGCTGCCATATCGCAAATTTATAGGAATCGGCTGTCTTTACTCGAATTGTTCCAGAATAGGAAACATATTCATGTGTATGGCCCAAAGCCATTTCGATAAACTCACCAGCCTCCCTCGCGGGTCGCAGGCCTCATCTGGCCAAAGAACTTTAGATTATGACAGCACTACCTCTCCCTTGATCTCGTCGTTCGACAGTTTGCTTTCTTCCGTCTCCCATGAGCCGAGATTAAACTCGTTAGTATCCACCAATCGTTGAGCCACATCGTAGTTGTGTGGATGCTCGTGTTCTCTCACAAGGTCAACATACTTGTTACCAATGTATCCGTTAACAAGGTTCCCAAAAATAAATGAACATTGATTGGCCTGCTCGAACCAGTCGAGCTCCGTTCGAACCAGATCCGGTGGCCGAGGCCTTCGTTCTTATCGTCTAGAGCCCCGAGGGACGAATACGGTTTCAAGGTAGGGGGATGATGGTATTGACGCTGACCCGTGGTCCAAGGGCCGGAATCTCGTTCCTTGACGAGTACTACGCTCGAGCGGCTAAGGTGAATGGTGCGTATTCTAGTGATCGAAGTCCTTCGGCCAGATGAGGCCTGCGACCCCCCGTAACATCTGTAGAGCCTGATTAATCCTCCTCCATATCGTCTTCGT
This sequence comes from Xylariaceae sp. FL0662B, assembly GCA_022376535.1. NCBI lineage: Eukaryota > Fungi > Ascomycota > Sordariomycetes > Xylariales > Xylariaceae > Xylariaceae sp. FL0662B. The sequence goes on along the minus strand of JAJJKD010000156.1, from coordinate 83,824 downwards.
CCTCCGAAGACTCCTGTTCGTTCTCCGAAGCATCCTCCTGGTCATCCGAAGTGTTCTCTTGGTTCTCCAAAGCACCCTGAGGCTGGTGAGTTTATCGAAATGGACTATTAAATCGTTCCTTAACCTTGACTGATTCTTTCTCCTTGAGAAAACCTTGAATGTTATTCGAAGCCTCCTCGTCCGCTTTAAGATCGTCAATAGGTACACTCTCAGACTGGCAGCCTGGGCATACGAAGTCGCTCAATGAGAGCATTGGTAATGCAATCATTGCAATACGTCGTCTCACAACATGGGCCATACAGATGAATATTTCCGGACAAAGGTATTCGGCGCCAATTTCGGAGAATTGCTTGCATGTAGGAGGAATATATTATTATACGAGTCATTCATCGAGTGTTGACTTCGGAAGTTCGGTCCTCGCTTGGTGTCAAACTCCAAGTCGTCGACCCAAGATGATAAAGTCGTGTCGACCGGGGCACTGCCGATGGCGTTTGTTCCACCTTGATTTCCATGCATAAAAACCTGGTGGAAGAGCCGGCTGGACTTGAAGACGTCGACGAGGTTAGATTGATTGGCCCTATTCAATAGGTCATCCATGTTTATGAGCCCGTTGCTGGGTTAAGTCCAGACTGCAGCTCGTTGATGACGTGTTGTTCGAGGTTGCCCGCTTTGTATCCCATGAAGAAGCGTTATCAAGCTTGGGATTGGGATCGGGCACCTGTTGGCGCGCCCTATTCTTGGCTCGGCCGCGCTCGACGCACAGGCGGACGCGCTTCTCCTCGGCCTCCCTCTCGAGGCGGTATTGCTCTGAGAAGCGTGCGCCCAGCGACTCGTTCACGCTTCCGGCCCAGGGGTGTTGCTGATGACGCGCATGAGCATTGGCGTCATGCGTTTGCGCTGCTCCCAACTGGACTCGATTTCTCGGTAGAAATATTGGAGCGAGACGACTGGGTCACAGGTTATGGTCCGGTGGTTGTCCTCGCACATGCTATGGAGGCTCCAAAATAGTTCGACTTGGTAAAACCAGTCGAAGTGCTTGAGACTCCGGTATGCCTAGCTGGGCGAACGCCGCCCAGGAGCTTGGTTTGCAAGGAGTCCCAGAGGCGGTCGAGGGCATCGTGAGACGCGCGCGCCTATGCCAGCCAGGCCATGTCGAGTTTACAGTTATGATTATGTAGCTCCTGTCTTACATTGGACAGTGGCATGGTCAGATATGATGTAGCAGACGGGGCATAGTCCAACGCCGGGTCAATCGAGCCTGGCTGAGGCTCCGGTGTGACAGTTGTATACTTCGAAGCCCGGGGACGACCAATGATCCGGGCTCTGTTCCGGAGAAAGAGACGAATAAGTATGGACGGGCTGGTGGCCTTGGCTGCCGGGTGCGGGCGACCCGTGGTAGGAGTAGCAGTCAAATTCGTCACCTTCGTATGTTTCAGATGGCGGGGTGAGAATCATGCCCTGCGAAGAAGAAGAAGCAGACCGGGTTTGAGGGTGCCGATAGGGCTGGATGTAAGTGTTTACTGAAATGGGGAAGGTCGAGGGGTGAGGCTGATATAAAGGATGGGATGTTTCAAGAGCCTTGGGTGCCGGTGACGGGGTATAATAGGAGCCTGGCGGGCCCGTAGTCTCTTGCGCGGCAACCGGTGCTCGGTGCAGAGCGCTTGGAGATGCTCGTGGGACGTCTCGATCTGGAGTTCCCATACGTCTAGGAAGTCTCTCACCTCGGTCCGGCCGTGTCGAGGCCTTATTCACGCTCATCTTGCTTAGTCTGGGTATTCCCCGTTTTGTTCGCGTCCGCTGTCTCGCCCTGTCCATCTTCCTCGACATTCCCTTAGATTTCCAAGATATGACGGTTCCCGCTCTGAAAGCGGATCTGTTGTGGGAGTACACCGTGTGTTCAAGGTAGCACATTGGATAGGAGCAATGTTGCGCAAGGATCGCCGGCGCCCTAAATTTGCTCATGCTGTGTAATTGGCAAGATGATGAGCATTGCCTTGAGACGACGCTGATATTTTGGGGCGCCTGTATCTGTCTCGTCGTGTCTCTTGGCCCTTCGTTCTTGATGCGGGGAGGTCGTAATGCTGACCTCTACGATGGGGGCATGATGGTCGCCAAGAGGGGAGCAGGTATCCAAAACATGTTCTCATTGCTTTTGGTCTGCGTAACGTGAGAACAGCTGTAGGCCTGTCTCCCTTGGGGAGACAGCTGTGCGCTTGTTCTCCCCTAGGGAGATAGCTAAACCAGACGAATTCCCACTGCCTTTGACCGGCGCAACGTGAGAGCAGCCGTGATCTTGTTCTCCCCTAGGCGGAGAAGATTTTCCAGGGAGGCAGGTATCCAAGAAGCATTCTCGTCGTTTCTGACGAGTGGAAAATGGGAAAATGCCATGGCGATGATGCCTAAGGGCTAGCACTCCCGCGATCGCCACAATCTCTGGGCTGTCAGCCGCAGCCCCGGCCATTATTCCAATCTTGGAGAATATGATTATCTTCACGTTGAGATTCCATGGCAAGGTCTTCTGTAGGGAAGATGGTGGATGGTGTCGGGAAAACACCAACCGGCGACAAGGGGGCTCCTGGATGGTCGGCGACGACGTGTTGAGACGCCACCTCTTCAGTTCTTCGGTTTCTTCCTCGACGTTGCAGCCCGGGAATGAGCACTACGGTGGAGGCCCTGAGGTATCACCTCGACATAGGTTCTGTACCAGAGGAGGCACTGGACCGAACTTCCGGTCCCTGATGTGATCGTCTTATGTTGCCGTACGTGAGCTTGTCGTCCGCTATGTATGTATTCGGCACCATAGATGTCCTCATCCTCGGCGTACGTTGCATCGGGGCTGTCTTCCTCCACGAAAAGAGACTCTTCGGCGACATGTCGTTTGTTGGTTTCCACAGAAGGAAGAATCTCTGTAGAAACCGACCTGGATGATGGTCCAGACAGGCTATCATTATGTAACTCCTGTCTTACATTGGACAGTGATACTGTCTTTCTTCCAAGTGAAAGTCTCAAATCCGATATTTGGTCGTTACGAAGTTATAGAAGTCTGTAAAATGAGATCGAGCGTGAAACTTCTGGTGTCAAGGATATTAAAACATCCCTACATAGAGCGCGCGAAGCAATCTATTTCATCTCCTATGGGGGCTCCATAGGGATAGTTGACCACCTATGGTAGGGTTCTATGGGGATTGTACCAAGGTTCCTAGCTTATAAGTTAGCATCCAAACACAGACTCATTGTAGCAATCGCCTATTATTTAATCGAGCATACCTCTGTTAAGAAGTGTCTTTGATTTCTAGCAGTATCTAAGGATCTGCGAAGACTGACAAACCATCCTTTGATAGTATGGCTAGGTCCTACGAGTCAATTAGCAATCGTGTTATTCATGATAACTTTCAGAGAGTTGATCAACATACAGCGTATGGAAAGTGGGACGTCGTTTGATATCTGACGTCTAACCTTCGACATGATTGAGTGGTCGCGGAGAGAATGGGGTCCTTAAAGTTACGCCCATCTTTCTTGGGCAGCTTCTGGATCGTAATAGTTGCTAGATCCTCCCGCTCCTATATTACATAGCTTCCGGGGCGGCCGAAGTGACGAACTCATGTTCCCGTTCGAGTTGGTCCTTGCTAAATCCGATTTGCGCCCTAGTCGCCTCGAAGTCTATTCCGCTGACGGGTTTCCCGCCGATCTTGTTTTCAGTATCAAGAGGCTGTGTTCTCGTTGCGTAAGCAAGGCACTCTCTGTTGTTGAATTCATGGTAGGTGTATGATGCTCTTGTCAACGGGGTTCTGCCGGCGACCCTCCTTGGCTAGGCCATTACGACAACGTACTCGTTTTCTGGGTTGTCTAGTGTTCTAATTGGTATGATAGTGTCGTTGTGCGTACATCTCACGACGTCTAGTGTGTCTGTTGTCATAGTATTTGACCCTCGACGGGACGCTTCAAAAGCTGTGTAGTTCTGGCACATATGTCGAGCAGCGAATGGTGAACATTCGCGGGGACTGATCGAAGTTACAGCCCAATTCCCCTGATTGGAGAATATGGCGCAAGTACAACGAATATTGGCGAAACGAATGAACACCTTATCGCCATGCTCGAGGCAAACTAGCACATCTAGCGCTATTCGGGCGCTATCAGGTGTTAGTAGGCTGGTAAGAGCTAGAGGGTCTCGGAACTTCAACATACCCAGTCCAAATAATGAAGATTCAAGCTCTAAAAGCTCTGAATTCCATCTTAACCTTCCTTGACAGCTCCGACTTAGCTTCAGACTGTTGCTACTTATATCTTAGTCTTTCACCTATCAATCTCACCCGCAGAACGCTTTTACCACTTACTATAGGTCTAGCCATGACATATGGCATGTTGATGAAGACCATATTTGAGGTGATCTTGGCATCGAACTTGAAGATCACTGTGCGGGCGACATCCAGAGACATCTCGTGCCCTTTGCGTCCTGCCGCAAGTGCAAGAGTTCTCCATTAGAATATGGAGGGGAGTGCAATGCTTTTGAGACGGGTCTCAGAGCTCCTGAAAACCATTTGTACACCCAGCAGTGAATTTACTGCGGCATATGCCCGCATGTTGTCAAGAGTTTGAAGTCTTCGAATCTGCACACGTTGATGTTAATGCGAGGGCGCCAACAGCATCATATGGGGATAAACGTGGAAAAGGCGACAACTGAAGTCCTAGCTGAATATAGACTTATATGTTTCGAAGAGACCTATGTCCTGAATAAGTTTGTACAAGCGCCGTTGTGGAAGGAATCGGAGTGCTTCGTAGATTACAGAGGGACGGTCGGGTAGTGGGGCATAGTATAGTCATCCCATTCTCTTCAAATGAAGGAGGCGTGTTGTCACCGTACTTGGCGATGGATCGTGATAGGAATGGGGGTATTTCAGGGACAGGCCGTCCACCAGGGACAGGCCGTTCATCGGCGATAGGTAGTCCATCAGCGACAGGCAGTTCGTCAGCGACAGGTTGCGGGTTTGCTGGTCCACCGCCCTTACGCTTGGTGGGAGATCCAATCATGTGGTAGACCATGATGCGATGTTCAGGAGAAATATTGAGAAATTCAAACCTTCTTGCAAGTACTGTCTCTATTGTCGTGGCTGTTAAGTAGGCCGCTTAACCCGTATACAAGTTAATTGTATTGGTCCAGTCACTGGTGTTTCGGTGCAGTGTCTGCATATTCTCAGCTGCTTGTAGTGATGAGAGGTTAGTGTACGGTGTCAGACGATCGGGTTACAACAGAGGTACATTTCATCTTCCCAGGTCCTTGGCCTTCAATGCTGAAGAGGACCAGTGTCAAAAGGCGTTCTTCGAAAGGGTAGCTGTCGAAAGATGGAGCCTTTCTATCATTATATGATTAGGTGATGAGGATGTAGGAAAGGAGGATGTAGGAGAGGAGGATGTAGGAGAGGAGGATGTAGGAGAGGAGGATGCGGGAGAAGAGAGCGAAGGAGAGAAGAAAGGTACCTACGGATTACTGAGGCTCTTCCAATATTCCAAGTAAAGTATATGAAGTACCTAATAAATAATGTGAGGAGGAGATGAGAGAGAGTTGAGTAATGGAGTGATGTATTTTGTGGGTTGTGGGTTGTATGTTGAAAGAAGTTCGGTGGGAAATTCGGAGGGGGAAGAGGAGGTATTTATGGAAAACAGGACTCTTTCTCGCGGCCCTACCTGCCTTATTGCAGCCTTATTTCCGTAACACGATGTGGCTGTCCGGACACCGGGAGAGAGGTCCGGAAACCAGGAGAACGGTCCGGACACGGCCGAGCCGCAGGACAAGCCGCATGCCGAGACCAGGTTCCGCTGAATCAGGTTAGAGGGCAAACAAAGAACCTTCATGCTGTTCGTCTCGGCAACAATACACACTGTTCTAGGCTTAACACTGTGCCAATCAACTGGGCATCAACTCAAGCCTATGAGAAAGGAAGCCATGTTCAAGATTCAACATTAAGAGTGTACGCAAGACACTGTGCAAAAAGCTTGAGTCTCGGCAGTTTCATATAACACGGTTATGGCTAGACTAAATGTTGATACACTGGGAACTTGGCTAGCTCCTTTTGGCATTCTCCTTTCATAAAATCTCCTAGGCATAGGGATCAATGCTAAGTACGACTTGGCTTTGGCAGTGTAAGAAGGCCTATCCCCCTATTCCTTGGGAAAGTTGAGATCAAGGCGTGTTGTACTATGGTCGATAGGAAAACACGAAGCTTGGTCGTAATTCTTATTGAGATACTTGTAACTTACAATCCAAGCTAGTTCCACACTCATCTCAAGCCCTAGCTCTTGCTAGTCGTGGTTTTTCTGTATGGATTGTACACCCCATGTCTACTGACAACTTCCTCAAGCACGTGGGTTCGTTAGACGTAGTTAAATTACCAATAACCCATGCTAACCCTGTTATCTTTGATGAGATGACACTGGCGTTGACCAGTTGTGACACCATGGCGGCCCTGGTGGTGGCGCGGTATATATATTATTGGTTGCCACAGGTAGGGGTGAAAGTGTCCTCAGCACACAGACTCCTGACTGCTTGTCAAAGCAGTAGCCTAGAGGTGACTTGAGTTGGGGCCTGACATGAGCTAAGAGGAGACGAACTTCATACGTCCCCGGAACTCAATACAGGAAGGTTCTTAGGATAATTTAGAATTTATCATTCTACGTAGCCGTAATAGGGGTTAAAGGGAATACCTTAGTTGTGGGGGTTGCTCTCGATCAACATATCTTAATAGGACAGCACGTCCTATTATGCTATTTGCGCAGGTTGAGCTGTACCACTGTAGTAAGTATTTGTATCTCGTATTGGCCGAATATTGACGCATATGGCTATAGTGTAGTTCGATATGAGACCTCATGGATAATCTCGGTTTTGGTGTGTCGAATTTCAGCCGAGCTTCTCCGTTTACAAGTACTCGGTCCATAGAGAAATTCCTGAGCCTAATTCAAATAATAAAATAAAGCCGGCACAGCAAAATGTCTGACCGGAAGACGAGAAGTGAGCGGAAGGCAGTTCGAGAAGGCCGAGCAGCATGTAACCGGAGCAAACCGGGCCAGGTACCTAATCGTATCTCTGGTAAGCAGCTGCCGTGGTTTCATAGCCGAGATGAGAATGATTCTGAAGAAAAAATATCTTTTCAACAGATGAATCTATTGATACTGCCATCCTTCGTAGGGATAAGCATACAAATGTCAAGGGAACGACAGGTAATACGATACGTAATATCGTGTCCGTCAAGCTCCACTAAGAGAAAGGAAAATTAGCAGTGCGCTCATCAGCTAAACTACCTGGTCATTTATTGGACCAAGTAATGAGGCATGACTCGACGAAGCGGTTGTCCATGATATTTAACACAGAGTCACTGAGAGTGAACTGTCGTCAGAGAAGTAGAACTGCAACAAACTGTGACGCTTGTAGGTGACGAGAGCTGAGGTACCTAGCCACACTTCTAGGATGGCGTTGTGCCACAGGGGTGGAGAGCATAGCTTGATGTGGCTCGTGCTTCTAGTCTTAGGTAAGCTGGTAAGCTCAGAGCTTAGAAATTGACACGATGCAAAAAAAAAAAAAAACAATCCCGTCTCTTCAACCAATTTCCCATTCCTGTCTATTAACCAAATTCTACCAACCCTATTGGTTGACCAACATGCACACGGCGGCGCAGTTGTCTGCCTGCTTGCTTATTGTGTCACTACCACCTTGAGGCTAACGTGTCTTTGGCTCGTACCTGAATCCTTCTATTTCCAGCTTCCGCCTGGGACTATCATTGATTCTGCGCTTCTTTTGCTCCTGGCATCATCAAACGGATTGTCGCAAAATACCGTCACTATGTCGGACATAGTGAGTGTCTACATGAGCACCCCTCCGATCGCGAGGTAGGCTTAGAGCAGTTCCGCTTGGTTGCTGGCCATGTCTTGCTAACGGCGTTTCAATAGGACGGTTGCCACCCTCATATTCATCTGCTCTGTAGGGGTCTACACGGGCATGTTGTCGGGAAACCCCTTCGTCTTCCACTATTTGTTCCTCCTTAAATTCCCTCCCGAGATACATCGACTCGTGACGAGCTTCCTGTTGACGGGTCCCAACCTCAGCGTCCTATTCGATACCTACTTCGGTATGTGCATTGCAGTTGGTTCGGTCAGGAAATATACTGACGATAGATCTAGTCTTCACGTATCTGAGTCAACTTGAGAGGAACAACTCCAAGTTTACCAGGAAGGAAGACCTCATTTGGTATCTGATGTTCGTGGGCGGCGTTATTATTGTAGGTTATAACTCCTTGATTACTGCAGCACCCCCAACCTTGCGTCACTGTACACAACTTCTTGTGATCTGCCCCTTCAAAGTACCTCATACATCTGCCCGCATGGTGATGTACTCTACAGCTATCGCGGTTCCTGGAACTGAGGAAGATTACCCCTGCACTGTGGCTGGCCCGTTATTCGCATACCTCATTAGGGTCAGTCGGAGTGCGGGCATGGTGGGATGTCTTAATGGATGACCCGGGTGAAGTCTCCGGACTTGTTTGCTCGGGTGGTTTCTAGCGCCCTACATAATTATCCTCCCCTCTTGGTTTCTTTCGTTGCTGCCAGTCCCCTAAATTTCTGGTGCCAGAAGCTAACCAAGTTATCAGACCCTAAACTCAATCTTCACAGGTGCCTATATGTACATGCAGGCACTACTTATCGCGATGTGCTATACAGCCACGCAGGATCAGAGAGGGATGAATGCGCACTTCTACGTGATCACCATCCCCGCCCAGTTGATGCCGTATTGCCTTCTCCTAGTGCAGCTGCTTTTCCCCGGTGGCTGGGAAGCAATTAAGATCGGAATTACTGGAATAGTGGCCGCTCATCTACACGATTTCCTCACCCGATTATATCCACAGTTCGGGAACGGCCCCAACCTCATTCCCACTCCGGGGTTCGTCTCGTGGATTCTGAGAACACCGGGGGTGCAGAGGACCAGGCCCGGTCAATCGCATGCACCTCCTGCAGGCGGTCGTAGTGGACCACTCCCCGACTCGTGGAGGAGCAAGGGCCCTGGGCGACGCCTGGGCTGATATCTTAACACGCAATCATAAATTATCATGAGTAGTAATGAATAACGTCCAATTAAGGATTTTTGCCTACTCAATTGTGCTCGCTATTCAACCATCTCAGAAACGACCGATTATCAATAACTTCTTTGATTCGTATCCCATGGATGATGTCTCGCATTCATGCCGTGATGTATCGTAAAGTATATTCCAGCCTCACCAAAACTCCCGGCAGAGCCCGCCGACCCGGAATTCGATCCCGATTCCCCCCATACGCCATTAAAATGCCATTCATTCGCATATCCAATACAATGTCTACCACCCAACCAACCTACCAACCCATCCGATCTAATCCATCCATCTACCCATAGAGAGACGACCCGCCAGTCCTCATCTCGGCCTCCTGCCGCACCACCCACGGCGGTCGCCGATCCACCGCCGTCTGCGCACGCCCGTGCCCGCCATCGAACGCGTAGCCCTCGACGAACCGCGCCTCGTGACTGACGATCGGCCGGCTGATCTCGAGGCCCACGCCGCCCACCGTCGACTGTTTCGGACGTCTCTGGTGCGCGCTCGAAGGATCGTCGACCGGCGACGCCCCCGAGACCGTGATCTGCGGCGGCGCGTACTTCTTCGGCAGCCGGAGGCGCGGGATCGAGGGCAGCACCAGGGTCGGGACCTTGGGGGCCCGCGGCGGGGGTGGGGGTAGTGGCGGGGGTGGGCGCGTTTGTGCTTGTGCACGCATAGACGACCGGTACGGGTTCCGGTCCGGCGAGAGCCCGCGGTTAGGGGATGGGCCCCGGCTTGCTGTTGTTAATGAGGAGTCCCGGCCGTGCGATAGCTCTTGGTTTGGCGGCGGTCCCCATGGGAGCGGGGATGTCCGGACCGTGGCCGCGGGGGGAGGACCCGGTGGCTGTGGTAGTAGTAGTCCGGTGGCATTGACGTCGTTCGGGACGTTTAGGTATGCTTGCAAGGCGAATGAATCCGGCTTGTTGGACCCGGGGTGAGGCGGTTGCGGTGAAGGGTCCCCAGAGGCCTGCCGGCTGTGTGTTTGTTGCAGATATGCGGGATGTGTGGGTAGAGCGCCGTGCGGCCCGGACCTAGGATTGTTTGGGTCGAAGGCGTATTTGGGCCGGTGTATCTGCGCCTCTTTCTCTAATTGGTCATAGTAATCGGCGTTATTGCTACGGGCATGCTGGGCTCGCAGTTCGTAATCGCTCGTTAGAGCGGCCGATTTCTGTTCCATGGAAGAGAAACCTCCGTACAGCGGTGGGGTAATAGACTTGCTTCCGGTGCGTGGATCATAGTTAGAGTCCAGTGTGTCACCGTACAAGCGCTTCTGCTTGCGATGATACACCCAGAATAAACCAGTACCACCGAAAAACAAGAGTAACGCGCCCACTACGATGCCCACGATGGCGCCGGTTGTCATGCCCGTGGATTCATCGTCATCGTTCGAGGTCTCGATAACCGGCGGGTCCGTAATGTTGACGAGCGTGTCTGTGAAGAGTGAGCCGCTGAGGCCAAGGAGAGTTCCCGGCGCTGGCTTCTGTTCACAGCCTGCTTTGAGGGCAGTGATGACTATGATAGTGTTAGTCATTTTATCCTGATGGAGGAACAGGCAGCGAGAGATTCACAGTTGGACATATAGGCTTGGTTAGTGCTGGTCGAGAAGCACTGGAGGCAAGAATCTACCGTGGGACCAGAGAATAGACCACCACCCGCCGTGCAATATTCATACTGGTCACCACCGGGCTCTAGGTTTCCAGCCTCGAGGGCCGTCTTCAGCGGCTCACACGCGAAGTCAATGTCACAAGGCGACGAGACACCCTTCGAGGACGCATTTGGGAAGCCATAGACGCAGACATCTACTGCATAACGCACATTGTCTAAAACCTTGTATTAGCAAAACTCTTGTGCTAACGAGACCTTTCGTCCTACAGAGAAACCATAAAGCATCGTTCTCATTCCCACTTGTCGCGTTGCTCTTCTGCAAGCAATCAATGCAGTTTTTGTACTTGATGCCAGTACCGTCTGTATCATATCCGTCATCGTTGCATATTATATCCGACGGCCTCGTGTTCGACGATCTTGGGTCCAGAGGATCTGCTTCCGAGTTGTCGAGACATACAGCGGTGCATCTCGACCCCGGCGTTACTTGGAGCGCAAAGACGTTATGTCTAAACAGAAGGACACTGAATAGAAAAGGAATAATAGGCATTGTGATGCCCATTAAGGGATGGGTTAAAGAGGAACGAGGATGAGAGGAGGTATCACAACGCTATCTTCGGCACTTAACCATTGCAGTAGCGAAAATACCACTACAAACAATAATAGAAGTGATTATTGCAGACAAGACCAATGGGAGAGGAACTCCATCAAGGGAGAAGCCAAAAGTAAGAGTTAAATTAAAAAGCATACCTACATTTGAGGACTCAACATCTCTATATGTCGGTCCTGCATGTGGACTTGGCATCCAAGACCAAGTAAATCATAAGCCAGGCGGCTCAATGGAAATACTCACTTGCCTAACTAAAAAGTGTAGTCATGTCCTAAGAAAAGCTTCGAGTGGAGATTACATCTTGGGTTTCTTAGAATAGGAACGGGTATCGTTGGCCTCACTGAAGGGTCTGGGCCTTGACCAATGGCGCACGCGGAAGTCAAGGAAGCCCTCACGCGGTTCAATTACTCACTCGCAGTAAACCTGCAGTTGGCCTGAATAAGGCCGCCGTACTTCAGCGCGATCCAATTATGGGCAAGACAATTGCCGGCAGGAGACGCCATTTTCCTGGCCGGGAGACCTGGACTGACATTTGATTGGTGAATTGGGCGATGGTCTACAGGGACCTTCTGCAACATGAGCGGTTCAACACCCAAGAACAGTGCAGTGGAAAAAAAGAAGCACCAACCTACCAACCAGCCATATGAATGGCCTCACAGACGCCGGCCCGCTCGAGCGGCCATGGCGATCTCCGCTGAAGGAAACGCGAGGCCAATGACAATCTATCAAATCGACCCAGCTGGAATCCTACAAGTAAAATCCGATGAAGTGAGTTCAAGTTCGAGAAACAAGTTAACAGGTTTAGCCGGACGAGCTTCACCCAGAGTCCTTATTCTGTCGGGTGCGGTGCGGAGGTGGCTGGGGACTAAAATGCCTTGCTTATGTGCTGTAGGTATTGTCTTCACCATTTTGTGGCCTCGACAGGGATAAACTAGCGAGTCAAATCAAACATCGCGAACATGCGCCCATACCGCTGGGCTCATTCCTGATTCCATCCAGTTCCTACACGTTGGGAGGTTTGAGCGAACACTCACATACCTACATACTTGCAGCACCGGACGAGCTGAACACCCGCCCTATTCGCTGTAACCTACATTCTAGCGAGAGAGGTTTTGCGCGCGATAGACCGCCTAGGGTAGGATTATCATCTTTCGCGATGGGTGCTTGTTGCCGCGTAGCGCCGTAATCTGCAAGAAGCATGCCGGTCCGTGACCCAGCAGACCCATTTATAGCAGTGTGATAGTGATTGCGGCTGCATTACATTTGGATGGGAAGAGGTAGCTGGCAGCTGGCTGGTAGCCTGACCTACGTAGTGAACCCAGTGCCGAGAAAACCAAGAGATTGAATGGATAAGTTAACTTACCTACCTAGTATGCAAGTAGGTACCCAACCTGCCAACATAGGAAGTATGTAAATAGTTAAGTAGGTGGTATGTGGTAGCTATTTGTTCATGGCAAGGTTGGGAGAATGGTAGCTGGAACCGATCAGGTGGTCCGGAAATGTCTCCCACAATATCACTACCTCCTTACTTACAGTAGTGCAACAGAGCTACATAGCGGGAGATGCCTGCCGTTGCCGTCCTTGGCCATGCTTTATTGGGATATTTAAAGCAACAACCTCGGGTAGAATTCACCACCCATCTTCTACAAGTATCAGTGTCACAACGTGATGTTCATTCTAATTTGAAGTACTCAGGGCACTTAAGCAAGAGTCTGCTATCACTTTCAACTTCTCCTAACCTATTGCAAAGGCTTTCCTTCGCCCACCCAGGCCAAGCACTGCGTCAACTTTGCCGAATTCCGAAGTTCAACAACGCCTAACTAAGGGTTAGTTGTAACCACGTGTCTGCGGCCAAGCGTTGGCCGGTGCCTTCGTAGGACAAAGCATGACGACGTCCCGAAACACCAGAGCCAACATGACTATCCTCTGGCGTTCAGAGCAACTCGGCACTAAGACCGAGGCGTCATCGTGTATCTACATTACGCAATTAAGGCTGACGGAATGTCGAGCAGGCCTTGACTCGATTCTGCTTGAAGTTTTTCTTGTAACCCCCCACGGCGTTGGACAAGTGTTCATGTTATTAGACCTGTGTCTTGGGTGACGGCTAGTTTATTCTTTTATGTCAATATGCGTTTCTTAGATAGTCATACACATCGCACCACTATATACTTGTCTGTTACTGAAACTTGTGCCATCATTTATGTCTTAAACGGGTATACTAAACCAACCTAGACTTCAAACTCTAAGCAGATACCGAATCCTAGCCTCTTGACAAGATTCCGTAAGCAATGTTCTCACGCTATACGATGAGTAGGGAACCGTCTTCGACCCATCATCTATACCTAGTCCTACCTACCACCAATGAGATCCAGCAACACTTAATCTATGTATAACTCGAACCCTGCCAGGGCACGACTCAATCTACCTAGCTAATGGATAAATCATGTTTGTCATATTTTGAAGTAGAACAAGGCCGAAGGGTAATTGCGCTAGTGCGGAATGTAATATCACAGACGGGCAAACAAATACGAACCCTGTGGGTACTATACGACGAGAGTAGATCAAGTCACGCATGAATAGGTAGTAGCTATGTCGTAGGTAGATTAGGTATGCTCCCGTCAAGTAGAGTGAAAAATGCGACTTGTGCTCTCTTCAGGCAAGGTTGCCGATCTTTTGGTATTTTCACCAAGCGAAATGGATATTACGGATCAGTGCATTCACAGGCTCTCGGGGTGCTCTCAATATGAACGGAGCAAACAAATGGCGAGGGCAAAGCTATATCACCCTCGTACTCGTACGAACTTCACGAATGGTATAAAAAAGAGCGAGGATCTCGTTCGTTCTTGAGCTTTTGAGCCATCGTCATCACCAACGACCTCCCTAAGTACGGTCCTAAAAGTATCACAGCTAGCCAAACTTGAATTCACAAGATGCACTTATCTATTCTCACCATCTCAGCCTTGCTATACGGCTTCGGAGCCGTGGCAACAGAGCCAGTCGGCACATGGGTCGTCTCCGACGTCCACCGGACCCGGACGCAGGACAACGCCACCTGCCACTGGAGCCTGCGCATCAGCCAGCAGCAGGCGGCCGAGTCCGAGCTCTGCGACTTCGAGTACAGCGCGCCGGCGGGGCAGGCGTGCTCCGCGATGTCGTTCGCCGGCCTCCCGTGCTCGGCGAACTCGAGCTTCAAGATCAACGGGGGCAGCGACAGCCGGGGCGGCTTCGTGGTGCTGACGCTGTACGACGAGGCGGTGGACGGCCTGGCGTACTTCGGGTTCACGGACGCGGAGCTCGACGGCGGCGCGCCCATCCCGAGCCAGGTCGACGAGGCGTACCGACGGGCGTCGGTGCGGGGGAGGGGGCGCAGGGACGATGACGATGTCGGGGATGCGGTGGCGGGCGCGTCGTCGTGGCTCGTGCAGGATCTCATGAGAGGTAGGGAGTTAGCTATCCACGTATATGAGCTGGTAGAAGTCCTCGGAAGCTAGCTAATGTGGTTATCTCGCAGTTGTCAACAACGAAACCAACACCATTGATCTGGCTTTCAGCGTCTCCGATGCCGCCGGGAATAACAGTGTTCCGTGCCGCCTCGTCGTGGATGTTCCGCAGGGCACCGATCCGGCGACGTATCAATGGTACGCCCAGAGGTGCCAGGGCTCCGAGTTCAGTGCCTCGTGGGGATATCAGAGCTCGGGCGATGCGGGAATCATGACGCTTGTCTCGTGAGTGTGATTTTTCTGAACGTCGGTGAGAGCTTGGTTGCTGACTGCAGCGCTTCGATAGACCGGCGAAGGATAAGAACAGCTTCTTTGGGTGGAATGACATCAGCAAGAAAACGATCCTGGATGATGCAGGTCCTAACCCTGTCATGCCTTGCGACTGTCGTTGATTTGGGTTGTATGAACGCCGATGGGTGACGGGTGTGAGGCGAGGAGGAGTGGCCTCAAAGTGTCGAAGGTAACAAAAATTAAGAACAGAATCGTCACGAAGGACACGGTCGAGGGTTTGTTTAGTTCTCGGCGGAGTGAGGCTGCAGAATGGCAGTAATACCAGAGGAGACGTAGATCGGAGCAGGAAGGAGACTGGGAATACTACTTTCTAAGACCTCATCTATTCATTGAATAATACGAACAAGATTTACCACACTCATGTGTTTCATGGAAACTAAGAATAGGAACGTAGGCGCTTCCTTTACCAATAATATATCGTCTGTTACATGATTTAATTATGAGGCCCAGGACATCGCAACACATGATATAAGACAACGCGGCATGTGCTACGTAGAGAGACTGAGGTGTTCCACAACACCACATTATTGTAGAACACACTTGCACGCCAACATTGGTAGCTAAGCCTGCTGGCGAATACGACCAGCGAGTATTCCCGATCGCCGGAATGGCGCCTGACCAGCAGTAGGTCAGGGGCCATTGAAAATAGACAGTGAGCAAGTGTGGCCAAGGTGGCGTTGGGGGGCAAAAGGTTGAAGGAGGTAGTAGTAGGTAGGTTAAAGGAGTCCGCTTCCGTAGGGACTTGCTTGACTGTGACCCAACCACCAACATCGTTGACGATCTGCCTTTAGCGCCCGTACACGCGAGAGATTGAAGTTGGGGGTATAGAATGTGGCTGAAGATCACCAACCTGAAGGTCGTTGCCAGCGCCTAGTTCTCGGTTGATATCGAGAGTTGGTCAACGAGGTCGATTCCATGATGGTTGTTGGACCCAACTGCGAAGTACGGAACCTCTCGAACAAGAAAGATCTAGAAGCGTCTACCTAGCTATGGTTGATTTAAGTCAACTTGGCGCTTATCGTATGATATTTCAAATCTGCTAACTTAGACTTGATATGTTGGTGGTATAAGGGCGCTTTGGTATAATTTGTACCGATGAGACCGACTCGTCCAGAGGACTGTGGACTAAATGGGACCGCAAGAACTCTTAATTGAGGGTCTTCTAAAGCGTCATCAACAGTGTTCTCATATCACTTACACATAATGGGGAGAATATGTTTCCATTGACTACCTAGCCAGTTGCTTCTGGTTAATGATACTTGCCTATGATAGGTACATAGTCAGACGTTAGAGTCTAAATATGAATTGCTTTCTAAGCACCTAACATCCCTAGTCTTTCAGAGCTAACATGACGCTATCTAAGGCACGTACATGGGGAATCTGTAGCGGGTGTTAGTGGGAATAAGTGGGATGATGTTGGTTGCAGGTGATGTGAAGAAGCGCGAGTTTCCAAGGGGCATTTGACGGCATGATTGGTGGGGGCACCTTAACAATTATATTCTCGCAGGAATTATAATTAATGGCGAAGCGTGATTGGTGAATTGTGCTGTTCCGCCCTAAAAGACGGGCGCTTATAAATAATGCTTATGGCTGATGGGGGTTGGTTGTTGGCTGTTGGTCGGAGCAACCCCACCAACACTGTTCCTGCTGTAATACCCACCAAGCAGCCAAGTGGGCAGGGTGAGCATCTACCGACGTCGCTAAATACGGGACCACTCGTCATCCAAGGTACTTAAGTACTTACTTACGTCCGGGTGTTAATATGTTGTATGTACACCACTATAGGTAGCTGGCTGGTTGGGTTCTAGGTAGATAGTATGTCTCGGTGGGATGACAATTGTGCTCACTAAGTTAATAAGTTAAGTAGCACGCACTCATACATGCTATCCCTACCTAGACCTGCTAGGCTGCCTAGCTCGAAGGATGGCTCGCGGGGATAATGTGGTTCCTCGTTGTGCTCGGCACCCGACCAGCCAACTAGGTAGGCGGACATACCCCGTATGTAGGTTATGTATCGCTGATAATGCGACGGGAGTGCCCGACTTTCGTGTGCATGTTCCCGTTATCCCTCATTTTGTTTTTGAATGTCGTCGATTCCGGTCCAGACTCCCGACGCCATCAGAAGCCAACGTCTCCGGGCGACAGCACCCCGGAGACTGAGCAGTTGATTTGTTGTTTTTCATTTCGCCGATAGTCTATTGCTACGAGTATTGAGCGAGCCGATCGCGACGGAAAATGAGGATCGGGTGCCTTCAGTTCGCACCTCAGGTGGGGGATGTCGACAACAACCTCAATCGTGCCGACGCCGTCTTGAATAGAGCAAATACCGAAGACTTGGATCTACTAGTCCTTCCGGAACTCGCTTTTTCTGGTAGGTTATATATATGAAGAGAGTGTGTGTACTTGGCATACCCGTAGCTGACCTTTATCAGGTTACAATTTCAAGTCGTTGAACGACATTTCCCCCTTTCTCGAACCGTCTGGTGCAGGCATCACGTCCCTTTGGGCGAGGACGACTGCTCTGAAATACAACTGTGTTGTCGCTGCCGGATACCCCGAGAAGGTCGACGTGACGCGCAAATGGCCGACGTCTCCAGAATATTATAATTCCGTCATCGTCGTCAACGAAGACGGAGAGACGATTGCAAACTATAGGAAGTCGCATTTGTACTATACCGACGAGACATGGGCTTTGGAAGGTCCGTCCGGTTTCTACCAGGGCTATATCCCTGGTATAGGGAGAACGGCCATGGGAATCTGTATGTTTTGGCCCTAATGAGACTTGGTGCTTTCGTGGACTGACCAAACTCGTTTTGCCAGGTATGGATATAAAGTATGGTCTCTTGCCATAAGACTCCCATATTATACTAACATAACCTTGCTAGCCCGTATAGATTTGAGGCACCGTGGAGTGCGTTTGAGTTTGCGTTCCATGTATTGGATGTTAGAGCGAATGTCGTAATCTTGTCTATGGCATGGCTGACTCGGGAATCTATGGACGAGTTTAGTCGTATGCCTAATGAACCTGACATGGATACCTTAACTTATTGGGTGTCGCGCCTCGAGCCCCTTATCCGCGCCGAGACCGACGAGGAAATCATTGTCATTCTCGCCAACCGCACTGGTGTTGAAGGTGATGCCGTATATGCAGGCACCAGTACGGTTTTGGGGATAAAGAATGGCGAAGTCAGTGTCTACGGCCTGCTAGGCCGTGGGGAGAAGGAGCTCCTTGTCGTCGACACAAGTGTTGAACCGCTAGCTGAATTGGTCTATCGCCCGGGGCAAGACCTAGGTGCAGAGGACGACTCAAGTCACGCAGAAGACAGCTCACCAACCAAGGACAACCCTAGCAACCAGGGTTCTCACTCTCCATCGTCAACCTCTCTGTCGAAATCTCCGAACACCTCTGGATCCCAGGTAGCCAGGTCTGAATCTTCAAGAGGGGACCTCGGAGTGCCAAGGGATGGAATACGTCTCAATGAGAATGTGTTCATCAGTCCAATGTCCGCGAAGTTTCCTACGAACCCGGTCGACGATTCTTCAATTTCGCCACGATACTTTTGGGTCTCACCCGACCATTTAGAGAAACCCGCTTCACCACCTTCGGATACCTCGAGCATTCGTTCCAACCATACTGAATATCCCATTCATGCGACAAACTATGCTAGCAAAGATATGCCTCCGGAGAACATATCCGAATTCATCGGACCTGGTAATTCGGACCTATCGCAAGCTTCAAAGTCCGCGGACTTGGTTCAGTCGCTTTGTAGGATGGACTCAACTAAAGATACCCATTCTGCTCAGCCTTCTTCTCTTAGATCTCGTAACCGCAGTCGAACAGGGCGTGGTGAAAGAGCCAATTCTATATCAGCAAGAAGACCGCCATCGGTCTCTGACAGCCGTATGGCTGGTAATACTGCTGAAATAACCAATCCCGACTCGCCGAGGACCCGCATGGCTAGCAGAAGTAGAAATTCCGCCCAGGTCTCGGACTCTCAGGCAAGTGTTCCAAAACACTTAGGTCAAAAGAATGCTTCCCCTGACTTGGAAAAAATCGGGGCTGAGCTCATGGTCTTCGAGGAAGGAAAGCGGCCCCGGCGGGACAGCCTTGTATGTCATGCAGACAAAGATGACTTCATCGTCATGCATTCATCACACAAAGACCAAATAAAGTCACCAAAGAGAGATAACCGTCACTCATCCCACAAGAAAAGTAACTCGGAGAACAGGCCGATCACAGGTGAAAAGAAAAATGTTAGCGGTACATCTTCGCGCCAGATTGGCACGCCGAAACGACCGAATTCCCCGGCATTCAGGCATCAGCAGTCACAGCGTGGGAGTAACCAATCTCCGGGGCCACCGCAGGAGTCGCCGGAACTTCCAGACTCGAGAAATCTCAGTCGGGGAAGATCACGGAACGCCAAATCGTCACCCAAAAAGAACTCTCCCGGGCTTTCTCAGTACCGCTCACCCGTTCTAGCATCCCCACCGCATCAGCAGGGCCACTCTGATTCCGCCGGGCAAACTAGCCCCCTTTCCAGTAACAAAAACCCGGAACGTACCGGTGAGGACAAACCAAAGCCGAAAGGTCGCTCAAGCCGTAGACGGGGCAGTAGTAACGTCCCCTTGGTCGATAGTATTGGTAATCCCCACGAGTCCCTTGGAGGTGGCCTCGGTATATACGCATCTCCCATTACCGCTATGGAAACGAAGGACTCGCCAAAAATCCCGGTGCATATCCCCCCCACGCCAAAGGCCATGATACTTATCCCTGACGATGGCAAGACTCGAAACGAAACTGGTGCTCCAAAAACCACAATTAAAACCACTATAGTTGAAGCTGTACCGCTCAAGTGCGTGGAAAGAGTGGCCGAGCACAAGTACGCGAGGCCAAAAAGTGTTGTGTGGTAAAACAAAGTAGATGGCGAATACAGGAAGTGAATATTGATGGAAATTTCATTCAGCGAGGTGCTTGGGGTATTGTATTCACAGGTAGGCGTACGGTGATGTGGAAATGGATTCTGAAGCTGTACATAGATGCAACGAGCCAGCTGTGTACATGATGATTATGAGATTAAGTCACTTTACCTCCTTTGGCTCTCTTTAGCAACTGAAAGAGAATAGCAAATGTGTGAATCACATGTACTGTTGGGGACGCAACATGGTGCAACAGTAAGTAGGTAACACTCTCGGTGTTCCCACAGTCCCTATGTGGAACTATTAGAGCATGGAACAGGTGGAGGTCCTATCGAATCAATGGTCAGCCATGGTGTTGAAGCGTACGAGAACATACGATATCGGGGCGGCGCGAAAGATTCCCATTCGACACCTGAAGTTAGTTTGAGCGTAGTTGGATTGTTAAGAGTTATCAATTCCAACCGTTGTTACCATGGAATTTGACAGAGGCTCTCTAATAACGAAGGAGATATTACTGAGGTGGACGGTCTATAAGCTGTTGGGAGAGATTCACAGCCGGGCCGAAGAACAGGATGGGCGTGAGCGGGCACGTTGTCAAAATGGCAGGAAAGCAGTGCCCTCTTGCTTTATAACGGCCGGGGGCCTCATCTAACTTTCTACTCAAGCGACGCCTAACCGAGGTGAACGCCACAGAATTCCCGGGTACGAAGGACATTTGCTGCTGCTTCGTCCCGACAGTCTGGTAGGGCGTCTCGCTCAAACAGCATCCTGATGTCCGACGTCCAGTAGACGAACGAGAAAGAACCAACATCGGCTTGGGTGCAGGTGTCGCCACCAACAAGCCGTGCGGGCAGCCATTCAGATCGCCGTACGGGCCGCCATTACTGGATACCCGTGCAGCGGCCGATGCGTGTCCTTCCCACTCGGGAAATTTCATCTCTCCTTTTGCTTCAGGGCTAACGCCGCCCACATCCAGCAGAGGAAGAACATGAGTATGTCGGCTGATTGGGAAAGGGATTTGAGGCCTGGAAGACCAAATCGGGTCCAACCTGAGGACAGGGGGCCACAAGCTCTACCTGGGATGGCGGTCGAGAAATTCTCGTGATTGGCTGCGTTCCATCGTGCACATTGTCGGGCGTGCCCAATGAGATCGCGGCCCCCGAAGAGAGGCCAGCCAGCAACCTGGCAAACTCCACCTGGATACAAGGGCAGCTGCAGGGAACCATGCAGCCGGAGAGGTGACCAGCAGAGGTGCTGCGGCTGCTCAATGGCCAATTTCTCCTCATCTGCATCCTGCCCCCCAACCTCAACCAGCAAACAGCCGTTCGCTCCGTCGAATCACGATGGGGGAGAATTCCTCTTCGAACCCCTCTCACTCTGTGATCGGCATGGGCTGTACTACGTAGTAGTCGTATGTATCACTCGAGCGGTGCCGACCGAGAGGATGTGGAGTTTATATCACCGAAACGCTCGCGCTTACTAGTATCTATCACCTCTTCGAAAGACATATCGCAGTTATGAAGAGTACAGTTATGAGGGCAGGTTTTACTACTCTGCGACGAAGCGCTGCTGCCTCCTCCCTTGCGTCCAAAGCTGAATGAAGCCCGTGGGAAACGTTTATTATAAACCTCCGTGCACGCCCGATTTTTTATCAAGCACCAATTTCTACTGCTGTGTGTGTAAGGCTAAGAACTACGACTTTTGCTTTGCTGCGGGCGGCTCTGAGCTTGGCTCTTTTGTGGTATATATAGGAATTTTTTTTCACCATCGCACGAGACCGCGCAGCTAAAGACCCGGGACCTCCCTCCATCTTCCCCTGCCTAACGAGAGGCTTCTGGATTGCGCGACCCTGACTACATAGAAAACGCTTACGAGGCAAGACGGGAGACGATGCCGGCGATATCGCGAGCGCTCGCTCTTGCGGCGCTTTGGCGCGCCTCCGCGGCACTGATGGTCGCCGACAGCTCGCCGTGCGCATCGAACTGCGGCAATGTCCTCGATGCTACGACGGACGACATGATTGCCTGTCCGTCGGGCTCGTACGGCGCCTCCTCGGAGGGCCAGGTATTCCAGTCCTGCGTGGGTTGCGAGTCGACGAGCACGTACTCGACGACGAAGGGACAGCAAAACGTGTCTGATCTGCAGTATATGCTATGTAAGTCTCCAGCCCTGCAGTTGAGCCCGGCGGTTGATTAACGAGTCGTGTATAGATAATCTACGCTATGCTACTAACTTGTGTCTCTTCGATGCTGGTGTGAATCCCTGCGTTACTTCGTATGTTTACCTCCCGATATCTCCGTCGTATATGTCATGAGCTGACTTTTTTTCTCTCCAGTTTTGCTTGTGGACATATCAAGGAGGCCATTCAATATGGCAACCTCTCCTCCAGCGTCTCTGCGTACGGCTACTGCAGCGTGTGGACCGAATACCTGATCGACAAGTGCCACGCTTGCCTGGATGCCACAACAGAAGGGCATTATCTGAGCAATTGTGCGTCTCACCAGACATTATGAAGGAATTATTAATGCTAACGTGTTAATCATAGTCATATCAGTACTGTCTGGGGCCTGCAGACTCCAGCTGGAGCCGCCAGCCACGCTTCCGCTGCAAGGCAATATATTCTCCACCGACACGGTGAACGTGACCGACCCCACGCCCACGGCCACGTTCACGCCGCCCCCTGCCGGTGCGCTGGACTCCGGGGCCATCGCCGGCATCGTGGTAGGCGGCCTCGTCGTCGTCCTCACTATTATCGGCTGCGGCGTCGTCATCAACGGGAAGCGACGGCGAAAGGCCTACCTACGGCGCCGCGAAGAACTGTCCAAGAACTGGCCTTCCCAACAAGGCGGCGGCGGCAGCAACGGCGGTGGCGAGATGTTCGAGACGCCGATCAGCCAGAGGCCGCTGCGCGGCTGGGAGGACTCGCCGATCAGCAGCGCCGCGACGCAGACGACGTTCCCGCCGTACTTCTCGCCGTACTCGTCGCAGTACAACAGCCCCGTCAGCGGGGCCGAGGGGGGAGGGGGAGGAGGAGGAGTCGGCTATCACGCGGCCTGGCCCGCCGAGAAGACGCAGAATATCGGCGTCGCGCTCAGTCCCGAGCAGCACGAGGAGGCCGCGGCCCCGTTCTGGGGCGACAAGAAGGGCAAGGATCGGGTGGACGTGGAGAGAGAGGGCTACGAGCTACAGGAGGGCGTGAATAGTGCGGGCGGCTACGGGTTCCCGATACCGCCGCCGCCGCCGCCTGCTCAGGCGCCCACGCTCGGTCATCCCGGATACGGACGGCACGGGTTTGCTCCTCAACAGTATGGAAGGGGAGACGCCGAGGGAAATGCTATATGAAGGAGGGGGTGGATACCCAGAAGAAGTTACGGCTTAAACTGAAGGGCTTGGAGCTGATATGTTTGGTTGGGAAACTGCTTTATGGTGCATTAGCATGGCGTTGAGGTGCTTGTACATGTATACACCCATTGACATGACTGCTGTTTGGGGACACTCGGTGTATGTCGTCCGGTGGAGTTACGAATAATCATCAAGGAATGGAGGGTATATCATAAAAAACACGTAGGCATCTAGGGGGAGCAGAGTCTTGTCTTAATGAGGGTTGAACATGGAGGATTACGATGGATGACTATTTCTAGCTATCTCCGCTAAGATAATTGATTGGGTATTTCAGATGGCTGAACAATTCATGATATTGCCTCTATTTACCCTTTACAATTTATTTTGCCTTTTAGCTCTGATCACAACTATGTGATACATCGAAACGTGCGTGTGTAGTATCTTCACATACAGCCGGAATCATGATGTCGTTTTTTACTTCAACTGCTTATTTCATTGAAAGTAGTATATATTATATGAAGAGGAAGCTAATAGGTATAGGAAACTAGGTGTGATAGAGGTAACAAAAGTAAAGCCAATAATGCTGTTAGGAATCGAATGAAATTCACTTTATCAGCTGAGTTATTAGAGACAGGTATGAGGATAGCTGGAAATATAGCTGAAGCTCTTAGCAGCACCCTAATATCGATGTACTTCAGTATATGAAACTTTCAAGGACACTAAACCCCGAAGAGGATAGAGGTGTGGCCTGAGCTTTATCCATTGGCTGATACCTAGCTCCCCACCCCACACCGCAGCTCGAAAATTTTTGGAGCAGTTTGCATTTTGTAGAGGCTGCATCTGCTGCGTTGAAGGCGAAGAAAAAAAAAAATAATAATAATAAAAAACAAAAAAAGTTCCAGTGCCATTGTTCCAGCACTATTCTTCCGCCTCCCGCCAAAACCGCCGTCGATATTTATTATTACGTTTTCTAGTCTCAATAAATATAGCGACGGCTCGAAATGGCTACCAAGGAGGATATTAAGCCCAAGGAGGATGAGTTCTCCATCAAGCCAACTGCGGTCACTCCGTCCGTCGACACGAGCACATGGCCGTTGTTGTTAAAGAACTACGACAAGCGTATGTGAAATGGAATAGACAAGAGAGGATTTGGATATCATTCTGACCCCGAGTTCTAGTTCTTGTTCGGACCGGTCACTTCACTCCCATCCCCAATGGCAGCGCGCCTCTGTCGAGAGACCTCAAGTCCTACGTTAGCTCTGGTGTCATCAACCTCGACAAGCCCTCAAACCCCTCCAGTCACGAAGTAGTTGCTTGGGTCAAGAGAATCTTGCGGTACGCACGCCATCTTTTCATATTTATTCTATCGCCAAGACTAGAACGCCAATATATGATGTGGAACTGACGTGGCGAATCTAGTGTCGAGAAGACGGGCCACAGCGGAACCCTCGACCCCAAGGTCACGGGTTGCTTGATTGTCTGCATTGACCGTGCCACCCGCCTCGTCAAGTCCCAGCAAGGTGCCGGAAAGGAATACGTCGCTGTAATCCGATTGCACGACAAGCTTCCCGGCGGTGAAGCCCAGTTTGCCCGAGCCCTCGAGACCTTAACCGGAGCCCTGTTCCAGCGGCCGCCTCTAATCTCGGCCGTCAAGCGACAGCTCCGTATCCGAACGATCCACGAGAGCCGAGTCATTGAGTTCGACAACGACCGACACCTAGGTATCTTCTGGGTCAGCTGTGAAGCCGGCACCTACATCCGAACGTTATGTGTACACATGGGTCTGCTGCTCGGCGTGGGCGCGCACATGCAGGAGCTGAGACGAGTACGAAGTGGTGCCATGGACGAGACCAAGGATCTTGTCACTCTTCATGATGTTCTCGATGCCCAATGGATGATGGATAATGCCAGAGACGAGTCCTACCTGCGAAAAGTCATCGCTCCCCTAGAGACGCTCCTGACGTCGTACAAGAGAGTCGTGGTCAAAGATAGCACCGTCAATGCTATTTGCTACGGCGCGAAGCTCATGATTCCCGGTCTGTTACGATATGGTACGAACCTTTTTCTGATTATAATATTAAGAGCTGAAACTGACTTTCTTGTGACAGAGGATGGCATTGAAATACACGAAGAGGTTGTCCTAATGACCACCAAGGGCGAGGCCATAGCCATTGGTATTGCCATGATGTCGACGGTCGAAATGTCGTCCTGCGATCACGGAGTGGTAGCAAAAGTGAAGCGATGTATCATGGAGCGAGATCTATACCCCCGCAGATGGGGCCTGGGTCCTACGGCGACCGAAAAGAAGAAGCTGAAAGCATCAGGAAAGCTGGACAAGTACGGACGCGCCAACGAGGCGACGCCTGCCAAGTGGACGTCGGAGTACAAGGACTTCAGCGCGCCGGTGCCAGCGGCCGACGTTACGATGGCGGAGGCGCCCGCAGCCGCAGCCGTCGAGGCGGCGCCAACACCCGTCAAGGAAACACCATCTGCTGCACCTACACCCGCACCCGCCGCGGCCGAGGACGACAAGAAGAAGCGAAAGAAGCACGAGGGCGAGACGCCCGAAGACAAGGCAGAGCGCAAGAAGAGAAAGGCCGAGAAGAAGGCGGCAAAGGAGGCAAAACGCGCGTCACTAGGAGGAAAGAAGGAGAAGGCTGAGTCTGACTCGGAATGAATGCCCTTCCCCCCAACCACCCTCGGTACGATTTTCTTCGAGTCGGTTCTTTCTGGGTGATACCATCATCAGTAGTGTCCATCTCGTCGCGTGTCTATAATCCTTTGTCTTTTTTTTTTTTCCGGCGTTATTTTTCTGCTGTATGTATGATATCGTATACAGTCTCAGGGTCTGGAAAAATCCGGCGTTCCGGATTTACTGTTGCTTGCTTTTGATGGCTACCTACATACATGATGATGGTACTACTATTACTACATAGCAGACGAAAGGGGGAGGCAAGGGGGAAGGGGAGAGGGGGACGGCCCAAACCTGAAGAGTGAGATACCGAAGATAGCAGCAGCAGCAGGATCGTGTCATGAAATTTGAACAAACAAACATATGTACCTATTCTCGTCTCTTTTTCTTCACACCTGGCAATCTGGGTTGTTGGTAAGTATGCCGTGTTCGGAAGTGACACTGGGCATGATGATTCTTCAATGCAGCTGTAGCTGTCGTGTACATGCTTAAGCGCTTCTGCCACTTAAACTGTCCATTCGTCCTTTTATCTTTGACCGTGTTGGATACACGGAAGGTAGGTAGGCGTGTGTGTGTGTGTGTGTGTGAGGTGATGTGTGGGCTCCGTTCGGAAAGCCTTCACCATGTGTTTCTACGGGCGCTGCCGCTCCTGGACTGATGGGTGTTTGCCACCGCACATTCGACTACGGCCAGTATTTTTGTTTTGTTTCGTTGTTTCGCTTGGTGAGGCTACGGCATTCCTTTTCGAGATGTCGCCATGATGAGGCAGGTTGGCAGGTTAGGTAGCTATGTACGTGCAGGCGTTGTGCCGGGTAATGAAACATATGTCGTAGCCATGATATAACAACGCGGTGCTACTCCTCGATAGCCTATTACTTCGTGAGAGGTAGGTAGTCAGGTAGGCGCCTATACGAGGGTTGTAACAATATTCTTGTCTGTTCCACCTCGTACCTACGCAAAGTACGAGCGTAGTTAGAGACTGGATGCGAGGATCGAGTTGTTTTGTTTCTATCCTTATGACGGAGTCCATAGCGCACGACATACATGCATACATACATGGATATCTACTGGAAGTGACAAGTAGGGAGTGCTTGTATGAGAGGGTTCTAGCCACGGAGGTAAGAGCTGCAGGCGTTTCCGTCTGATACGTTCAAAACAGGTTACAAACTTTACCGAGGAGTTAGGGGAGGGTTTAGGGATTATGTAACTAAGGGATGAAATAAGAACTATCTCGTATACTGCCGAGCTACTTACAAACTTGTATTGAGAGAAAACTGCGGTTTGAGAATGAAACTGTCTATGTATGTTGAGTATAGTAGTATGTGTGTGCTGGTCGTGAAACTTGGGACATGTCTTAACCGCCCTGCTTTACATATCTGTACTTACACTAGCTATCACGGCATTGTGGATACTCGACTGGTTCGTCTTGTGTCGTTGTTCCACGGGGTGTGTGCGATGCGTGGCGATGCGCTCCGGGCTCACGTGGATACCGTGTTATGTATGTATGTATGTATGTATGTATGCATGCGATTTGTGCATATACCTGTTCACTTTTGCATGCTCGTGTTGCCTGTGTTATGTGTTTCCAGGCGCAAGCCCGCATTTTATCCACGTTATTACTTCATACGGCTGTACGTACGATATGTATGCGATATCATTAATGCGCATAGATACCTACACACATGCTGTACACGTGTATGTAGAAGTTTCCGATTGTGAAACAGGAGAGAAGAAACACGGAGATCGTCACTCAAATTTTCTCATGCATCGCGACCCCGTGGAACTCGTCTCGCGGTTCTAGAATGAGCACGGGACATGTGCCGGCCCCGGCGGGCGGCACGGGTGCCGATAGTTTCCTGGCCTATTGATGATCGACGGGGAGAACTGCCGGGGAACGGTAGTTCGTTATTATTTTCTCCTTTATTATGCTTACTTATTGCATACTTACTTCGGACATGTGTTTGTACAATTCCTCGGGGGGTCAATAGGTTACTCTTTTTATTATATTATGTATTCGCTCTACGTAGGGATTATAAGTTCCGTGACTCGTCTGTATATACAATTTGAAAGGCAGAATAAGTTACTTGACATTCAGACCAGGGCGGTTTGATAAAATAGATAAAATAGCCTTTCGATTCCCGATAGAAGCCTGATAGATTCCCGATTGGAAATCGTGAATATGCATGCATGTACGTGTATATACATATATGCCCCGGTCCCCTGATCTTCAATCCCCTGATCTTCAATCCCCTGATCTTCAATATCGCGCAACCGTTCCTGGATCCGCGAGATGATAAGTAGACCTCATGGACCTAAGATATTACGAAGGCAAGGCTGCAGCAGCGAAGATGACATAGTTAGGGGACCTATCGTTGCACTAACAATTTCAATATGTAATGATGGTAGTGCATCATCAGCGGACCCTTATGTAAATCCATCTGTTAGCCGGCTGACCGGACCGGACAAGGCTATTAGGGGTTCAACTGTTACGCTGAGTAAGAATATCTCGCCAAGTATCTTCTTGTTATAGAAGGATGACTGAGTTTTGCACTTGAGATCAACTTACCTTCGTGTTTGCCTGCTTTTGTATATATATCGATGAGGCTGATTATTTCTCGTTCCAGTTGATATCTCCCAGATCTCATTCTGGTGGTCGTTTGCAGGTGTTGAGGCATGTTCGGGGCTGCTAGCCAGACCGTCTGCAAAGTAGATCGCGGGGCAGGGGTGAAAGAAGATAGAGTCGCATCAACCTGCCAGCGTTCTTTTTGGTCTTCAATGGCCGGTCCACATCTAATAAGATCGTCGTAATTTTCAACGTTGTCATCTAGAACTATGAATGATTCCACAACTAGAGGCGATCTGTACATACTTATGTACATAGATACCTAGTGAGAGGGTAAACTTGCCGCCGACTCGGTTGCATAGAAACATAACCTCCAGGACAGTTTCAGGAACCTGAACAATGTGAGGGATTGTCATGGCATAGCTCCAGGACAGGGTCTGAACGCTTTCAAGCTTTCAAGCTTTTACCCCATCGGGATATTCTGTGACAGGGGGTGTTTTGCGGCTCCCTGGCAAATGCGGAGACTGACGATCCAAGCAAGCCTAATGCTTGGTAAATCGCCTGGGTTAAGCTACGGTCTGTCCCACATCTCCTATGTATGCTTTTCTAATACGAATTACCCAAGTGGTGTTTAAAGGAGTTTAATCTCACTAGCTAGGACTTTCCTCACGCTATATACGTGTGTGCAACATAACATGTACGTAAAACGCTGGACCGCGTACGGGTACACGGATTTTGTGTCGTGTTGCGGTCTGGCGGCTATGACACAATATATGTATGAAATCTGGACACGGGAAATAACTGGATGGTATGGTAAGCACTTATACACCAGATACGATCAAAATCTAGCTGCCGGTAGGTAAGTTGTGGGAAAGCATAGCTTTCATTTTGGGAATTTCTAGCTGGAGTTCACCCAAACCCACACCGAGCTGCGCGAGCAAACACACGTAGCTACCAACGGTTTCTATATGTAACCCAATTCCCTAATTCTCTACCGTGGATCGTCCATACGGGTATTCATTAAAGTTATGTTGCTCAGCCTTGCCGTGAAAGCCGGCGGGTACCCCATCTTGAACCTTGACACCCCTGCCCGCCTGGGCGATCTTCTAGCTCTAACCCTCCCCAGTCTCGATTAGGCATATAAAAGGGATCGCTCTTGGCTCCTGGATCCTGGTGCATGCTTGAGACGTGACGAGCTTCGGTCCAGTTAAGGGTGCGTTCGCAAAGCATATGGTGGGAGCTGCCGCGCGTCGTCCGAACACCATATCCTGCTTAGTTTTTAAGCTTAACACCACCCACCCGGATTGGCGACCGGGTTAGTTTGAGCCGCAACCCTAACAACCAACAATGAAATCCCCCATACTCGCGGCCACGGCGCTGCTCGCCGGGTCGACCGTCAGCGCTGCGCCGTTCGAAATGCCCCCGTCCAGGAGAATCGGCGGCGAGCCCTCGCTGGACCCGGACTTTCCCGACCCTTCCATCATCCAAGACGAGGGCGGCTCGTGGTACGCCTTCGGGACGGCGGGCAACGGCAACCAGATCCAGGTCGCCAAGGCGGACGACCTGTACGGGCCGTGGGACCTCCTCGACACCAACGCCCTAGAAGACGCGGGGCCCTGGGCCTCCGGCAGGAACACCTGGGCCCCCGACGTACGCCGCCTGCGAGACGGGTCGTACGTCATGTACTACTCAGGCGAGGTCAAGAGCGATCGAAGATTCCACTGCATCGGCGCCGCGGTCTCCGAGACGATCACGGGCCCCTACACGCCGTACGCGGACCCGTTCGCCTGCGACCTGTCGAAGGGCGGCGCCATCGATGCCTCCGGCTTCGAGGATGCCGACGGCAAGCAATACGTCGTGTACAAGGTGGACGGGAACAGCCTGGGCCACGGCGGCAGCTGCATGAACGACAAGGCGCCGATCGTGGCGACGCCCATCCTCATGCAGGAGGTCGGGTCGGACGGTGTGTCCAGGATCGGCGACCCGGTCCAGATCTTCGACCGCAGCAAGCAGGACGGCCCGCTGGTGGAGGCGCCGAGCCTGCTGCGCACCGACGAGGGCCTGTACGTCCTGTTCTTCAGCAGCGGCTGCTACACCGAGGAGAGCTACAACGTCAACTACGCGACGTCGACGAGCTTGACGGGCCCGTACCAACGGGCCGACAAACCCATACTAATAACCGGCCAATACAACATGCGGGCCCCCGGCGGCGCCACCGGCATCTTCTATAAAGACGGTATCGGTGTCGCGTTCCATGCCGACTGCCCGGCGGGACGATGTTTGTATACATCGGATACCGTCATAAACGGGCGGGAGGTCAGATTCGTAATGTGAAAGAGTGAGAGACATCACCTCGGAATTGGGTCTCGGGATTGGATATAGAATGGAATGCATAGACTGCATAGACGGCATCGGTTCGGCGTAAACGGATATAGACAGGAACACGGTATGGGCGACCGCTATCTGTCGGTGCTGACGGTACTTTTCACCTTGGAGGTTCGGCTTATATTATGATTTAGATTCTGGAAAAGGGAGCGGGCGATACCAAGTGCGTTCATTATAGGAATGTTTAATGCTTTTTTTTTTTTTTTTTTTTTTTTTTTTTTTTTTTTTTTTTTTTTTTTTTTTGTTTTTCTCATTTCTATTGGATACATCTCTACCAGATTGGGACTTACTGGTCATCGTACCTCTCCTAATGTTGGATGGCCTCTATTATACGTACGTATAAATTACGATAGAATCGCGATTTGTGGTGATAATCTGTTGTTGTTTAATTAAAAGGTAAAAGTTGTGGGCTGTAGTGGTGGGGATTTAGTTACTACCACTGAGGTCCCGCAGGTCACGTGACGTAGTTATATAACCACGTTAAACCTAATTTAGACTAGCTTACCATGGATTAACTATAGTGGTTTAACTGTAGTGGTTTAATAGTAATAATTTAATACTGGGCACTTTTTGTTTTATTGTTAAAAAATGCGTTTTACGGCCTTAAATCTATTTATCTCCCTTTTATATAAATATCCCGTTTTTTCTTTATATATAACCTTTATATATAATTTATATAATATTATACTATTCCCGTAATGTTACTTTATTTTACCTTATAATATAGTGGTTTTATTAATAAAGGCTTCGATTTATACAGTAAATCGATTTGTTAAAATTAGCTTTTTAAGGGCTAAATTCGGGGTCTTTTTTATAAACGTATTTAATAGATTATTTTTACCATTTATTTATTTAATTTTTAATATTTTTCGTTATTTATATAATTTTCGAAATGATATTATATCGATTATTAGCCTTTTTTTTAATATTATTTCTAGCTTAATTAGGCATTTATATAGTGATTTTAAATCTATATAAATAATTATAAGTATTTATAGTAATTTAAAAGTATTAATAATTTAATTAATTATTATATTAAATATAATAGTATTATTAAAACTTAAAATTATTTTATATAATTTATTTATTAATATATTTTTAATAATTTTTTTATATTTAGTTAAATTTTAATAGATTATATTACCGTAAATTATAAAATTTATATCCGATCGAATTTTAGTTATTAATACGATAATAAATTTTAATTAAAAATTAAGGTCCTTATTATTTATAAACGATTTATTTATAAAAATAAATAATTTAATATTATTAAAGTTTAAAGGTATATATTTTAGTTCCTTTTTTAAATTATTTATTTATTATTTTATTTATTTATTAAAGGCGTTAATATTTTTATTTATTAGTTATATAACCTATATTATTATTAATAGGTTAAATAATATTTCTAATTAATAAATTAAGGCTATATATATTCCTTTTATATATTAAATAACGTATTATTATAATATATCGGTTATTAATTTATTAATTTTTTATAGTTATTAGTTTTAGCTATATTAGGTAAAAATTATATTTTTTTTTACGAATTAAATTCGGCTATTATTAAATTCGATTTTTTATATAGTAGTAAGGTTTATTTTTAGTTTTATATAAAATCCGGCCTTTTTAAATTTATTTTTTTTTAGTTTTAAGGAACTTTTTATAATAATGCTAAAGGTATTATCGGTTTATAGTTTTATAATAGTAAAATTTTCGGCATTTCTATAAATTATTAATAAATATGGGTCGTACGTTAACGTTTTTATAGCTAGTTTTTTTTTATAATACATATGGTATATTTTAAATTAATATAATCCTAATTTTATAAAGCTATATAAGGGTTTGATTATTTTAAAATAGATACTTTTAGGGTATTTATTAACGATTTTTTTCGGTAGCTATATATAAATCTTTTTTTTAAACTTATCGTTAATTTAGGTATATATTTAAGTAATATTTTATAGTTCCTTTTTTATATTATAAATCTTAAATAATAAAGGTATTAATATAAATATTAAGTATTAATTTATTCGTTAAATAATCGGTAATTATATAAATATAAGTTCTTTTTTTTTATTTTTATAGTTTTAAATAATTAATTATAATTTTTTATATAGCTTAGTTATTTTTTCTTTAACCTTTCGTATAAGCTATATATTAAAGATCTTTTCGGTAATATATATTTAATCGAATTTTATAAATTCGAATATTTCCTAAATAATAAGGTTATTAATTTCTATAAAGTTTAACTTTTAAAATGGTTTTTTTAAGGCTTTTATAATTTTATTTTATTTTAATTTAATTACTAATTCGAAATCGACCTTTTTTTTATATAATAAAAATACGTTAAACGTATAATATACGGTAAGGGTATAATTTATAATAGAGTTTATAATAAAATATTTCCGGGGTTTATTTTATTCTTTTTTTATAGGTTATTATCCTTTAAAGGCTATTATAGGTTCTTATATCGGTTTTTTTATTATTATTAATACTACCAATATTTTAATAAGTTTTTATATCGATTTTTTTATTTTTACCGGTATTATTAGTTCTTATATCAATTTTCTTATAGCCTTTATTATTTCCTATTAATTACGATAATATCTTTTAATTTAAATATATTAAAATTTCGTTAATCCGTTTATATTAATAATAACGTTACGGTTTTTAAAAATAGTAATTTTAAAAAGTTTTATTTATTTTTTTTTCTTTTTTTATATTATTATTTCCGTTTATAATAAAAATATAAAAATCTTTTATATTATAGGGCTATTTTATATATTAATTATATAATTTATATTAACTTTAAATTATATTTTTTTTAATATTTTTATAGCCTTTTATATAGTTTCGGCTTATTTTATAATATTAAAAAACGATAGGAAATCGATAATAACTTTTAAATAAATATTAAATATTAATAATATTAATATAAAACTATTAAAGCCGGCCGTATTATTAAATACTTTTATAGCTATTTAAAAAATTATATCTAAATTTATATAATAGCCGATTTTATCCTTTAGGATTTTATAAATACGTTTTAAGGGTTTATATATTTTTTTAATTTTTCTAATTACCTAATAAGCTTTAACGGGTATTTTTTTATAAATAACGCCGATAATTTATACGTTATTTTTAAATTTTTTAAATATAAAGTTCGTACCGAAATTATAGGTAATAATATTAAAAAAGCTTTAGTATATATAAATTTAATATTTATATAATACGTTTTATATATTTTTAATTAATAGGGATTTTAAAAATATTACTGTTTAAAATAATATAGCCGTATCGATAATATATAATATATTTCGGCCGTTAAAATAAACTACGTTTATTACTATTTTATAGTTAAAATTATATTTATTTTAGATTATAAATTTAAACCTTTAAAAAATAAGATTATAAATTTAATAATAGTAATAAAACTTTTAAATTTTATTAAGGATTAATATATTAACGTCGTTATATTTAACTACTTTTAATAAATTATATAATTTTTCGGTTTATAAATATTTAAATTAATAATATAATTAATATAGTTTAGCTTTTATAAAATAAATAATTAATTTACTACGGTTAACGTTAAAAAAAGGGTATTTTTATTTTTATATTATTAAAATCGTTTTTCTATTATTTTTTATAATAATATTAAAAATATTATTAAAATAAGCTTTTAATTTATTTATATCCTATAATAATAATAGAAATAATATAAAAGCTTCTATAATATAAAATTTAATTTAACTTAATTCGTTATTTATAATTACTATACCGATAGCTATTAATTAATTTTAACCTTTAAATCGAATAGTTATATTATTAAAGGTTTAGTTAATTTATACGTTTAAATATTCCTTAAAATATACTTTTAATTATGCTTTTTTTATTATTAATATTTTAGCAGTATTAATATCCTATAGGATTTTTTAATATTTAATTACATACGGATTATTAAATACGAATTAATTTGCCTTTATTATAATATCCTAGCTATATATATTTTTATTAATAATCCGGTAAATAAATAAATAATTAATAAGGTATTAAGCTATTTTGTTATTTTTATTATAATTATTTTTATTATTTTACTAATTATTATTATTATTTTTAGGGTCTTTTTTAAATTTAAATAAATATATAGCAAATTTCTTAAATATAGGTAGATCTTTTAATATTTTTATAACATTATAGTACTAATTTTTAGCTTTATTTCGTTTAAATAGGGAATACTTTATTAATTAATAGCCGTTTTTTTTATAAATAAAGCATTTTTTTTAAAATCGTTATTAATTATTACCCGAATAAAGTTTAAATTTATTTTATTATTTTTTTTAAAATAGGGGTTTATAATTATTATTATTATATTTTTTATTAATAAAATTTATATTATTTAGTTTTTAATTTTATAGGTATTATTAATTTATTTTACGGTTTATTAAAATTTATATATTAAATTAAAGGTTTATAAATAAGGCTTTAAACGTTAGTTTTATATTAATAAATACATATTTAAATTTAAGGATACCGATATAAATATATATTATATTATTATAAAAGTTGATTTTTTTTTTATACCCTTTTTTAAATATACGTTAAATAAAAACTATTTTATTAAATAGTTCCTTTAAAACTTTTATTTTTAATTTATTTAAATTTAAATTTCGAACTTTAATATATATTATAATAATCTAATTAATTTAATAATAAATATAGTTAAGGTTTATATTAAAATAGATATAGATTTAGTTATATATTTTATTTTAATAGTAATTTAGACCAATTTTATTAATAAAATAAACCTTAATATAATTTATAAAGATATTTAAAAAAACCGCGTAGTATTAATTTTTAATAATATTAAATTTTCGGTATATATTAATAAAGATTTTTACCTTATTTTTTAATATATCATACGGTTTACCTATATAGTTATAGGTTAATTTTTATACTTTTTAAAAAGCGATATATACAGTAAAATTAATTATACCGTTATATATAATATATTAAAGAAATAATTCGTATATTTAACTATTATAGGTAGGTAAGGCTTAACTTTTAGGTATAATTAATAAAATATAGGGGCTTTATAAGTTAAAAATAAGTATAGATTTTTAATTATTAATAAATAAGGTATTCGTTATTTAGGGGTTAAATATTAAGGTATTCGTTATATTTTTACTAGGAATTATAATTTATATATCCTATATATTAACGGTATAAAAAGGTTAATATATAAATATAAAAGTAAAAGATAACGGTATTATAATTAATTAAGTAATTATCGGTATAGAATTTAAAATATTTAAAATATTTAAGTTATTAATTATAAATAGCTTTAAAAATTTATATACGTTTTTTTCGTTTCCCAATAAAAAGATTTTATATTTCGCGAAGGTTTTTAATAGCTATATTTTAAAATAACGATTTATTTTATTAAAATTATGGTTTTTTTATTTTTAAAAGTTTTCTTAAAATTATTTAAATATTTATTAACCTTTATATAGAAAATTATTATAAATCCGAATAGTATTATTTATAAAAGTTATATAATATTTAGGGTTTTATAAGAAATTATTAGGGTTAATATTTTTATTAAAAAAGTTCGGATATATATATTTTATTTATAAATATAATAAAAGTAATAATTTTTATTATATTTTTTCGAAAATAAAGGTTTTTTAAATATTAAAGTCCGATAATAACGGGATTTTAACTAAATTAGCTATTTTAATAATATAATTAATTTAATATAGTTAAGTAATATTAAAATTAATAGGGGTATTAAAAAATGTTAAATTTTATTAAAAAACATTAAAATCCGATAGAATTTTAAATTTATTAATAGTTAAAGTACGGGGGTACTTATTATAATTACTATTTAAGATATACGGTATTTTTTTTTCGGCAAAAAGGCTTATTACTTTACTTTTTTATTAATTAAAATATTCTTTATAAAATTAAATATATAAATATCCTTTTTTTATTAATAAAATAAGGTTTTTAATCTTTTTATTATATAGCCGGCTAAATATTTAGCTAAAATTATAGGATTAAATCGGATTAAATATAAAAGCCTATTTAAAAAAGCTAATTACGGTTTATCTCTTTACCTTTATTTATTTATAATTACTTTTATAACTATTAATCAGTATTAAATAGCCTTTATTATACATACGTACGAATTATAATGGAATCGCAATTTATAATAATAATCTGTTATTATTCAATTAAAAGGTAAAAGTTATAGGCTATAGTGGTAGGGATTTAGTTACTACCACTAAAGTCCCGCAGGTTACGTAACATAGTCACGTGACCACGCTAAACCTAATCTAGACTAGCCTACCATGGATTGACTGCAGTGGTTCAACTGCAGTGGTTCAACAGCAGTGATTCAACACCCAACATCCCGAGTCTATGGAGGATCAAATGCATAGGGAAAACAAATACCTCGTGGATATACATGAGCAAGGTATTTGTTACAAGGGGCCTTTCTAAGGGACAACGTGTTAAGGGTCGAATCACTCGCACTTGGACGAGAGTGATAACTAGAGTACATGGCGACTTATTAGTCAAGCGTCCTCATTCAATATTTTCTCTGTTTCGAACTGTTTAGTTAGGACTTGCTTGTGATTTGTCGGCAAGAGCTCTAGTGGGTTGGTCACAGAGCTTAATGCTGTCTGATTGGTTGGATGCAGATCCACTTATGTATGAAAACAGCCATTCAGCTGCCGAGAAAAAAGCACAGGCCAGCAACAAATTGGGGTCTCAAAATAAGCGCCCGTCAGCCCGTTTCTGTACTCGTGCGGATTCGTACCTCCTCGTTCCCAAGCCTGCAGGCTGCACATTTCCATCACCATCACATTCACCAGAGGATACTGGGCACAACGTGCTTGTCGAGGCGTGGTGAGGTTAAACATGCCTCCCAACCAATCTCGTCGCCTCCCGAGTCCCTCCCGGTTTTTCCTCGAAGCGCCACACGATACGCAGTACAACCTTAGCACAGCTTTTTCGGCAGGCTGTTTGTGAAATAGCGTGCGCTGCGGCTTATGAAATCTTCAGAGATCAACAGTTTCGCATGTTCTCATGGTAGAGACCCGGTCAATTTGGAACTGAATATGTACTATCCAGAATGCCATGTGACGAGTGTTATCGCCCCTTAAGAACGGCATTTGACGTATTCGCCATCGCACATGGCTTCTAGGTATGCCGTTGTTGGTTTGAGGTAGGATGGAACACCTCCAAAGTAAAGATGTTGTGTGCTTATACGAACTGCTCTGTCGGTATCCAGTCCTAAGCCGAGTGGCCTATGACGGCTGTGAACTTTGCCGCCAATGATCTCGCTGCTAGCCCTCTATGGTAGATAATGGAGACCACTGGACAAATCACATCACTTGGAAATGGAAATTGCGCCTGGATTCTCCCTACTGACTCTTCACGCGGTATTTGACCTTTCGAGATATTCCTATCATACGGTTTGCCATTAGGAGATTATTCCCCTCCCCCAGAATATGCAGGTGACCGGGGATTTTCTTCAATAGCGCGGGCGGCAGGATATTGGGATCCTTTACGACGCTACCCATCTGTCTATGTTCAAACGCCAGGAACAGAGTATCACTAGGCCATGAGCAACATGAAAGTCATAACATGTTGCACTGCAGCAACGCTCGCGGTTCGCTGGTGTTGCCCAAGGTATAGTCTAACCCATCTGAATATATGATTCGGCCTGCCCCGAAGTTCGTTATCCCTCACACATTCTGTCGAGTTTTTGCACTTCGTTTCTATCCTTGGAGGACTCACCCCTGACCTTATTCTATTCCTCATGTTCAAAGCATAGGGTCCTATCCAGCTGGCTGGAAGTTGGTATTTGACAACATCATTGTTGTAATTCCTGTCGTTCTTTACATTATTGATACCGCTTCTCGACATTCGTATACCTTCTTATCTCCAGGCGAGATGACTTCTTTAATATTCATCCTTTTTCTTGCTTCCGTTGCACAACGTGCCGCTGCATTACAGGTCACACCAGACTCTCCTTGTGCTTCCTTCTGTATAGACTCTAGTGGTCTCGACGTCTCCGATCCAAATTCCTCAAACACGAAGAATGAGGATATTACTTGTAATGATTCCGAATATTCCACCCGGGCGGCTGGCCAGAAATTTCAGAGCTGTGTTAGTTGTCTCCAGGATAGCACCTTTGCTCAGGGGAAACAGAACGACCAGCTGTGGTTCTTATGTTAGTTCATCTTCCCTCTTCCGGACAACCCTTCTGACCAGTTCCTAGATAATATCCGATACACCTTCGATTACTGTGTCTTTGGATTTCCCAATGCCACAGATGTTGCTTCAACACCGTGCTCAACCTCGACAGCATGTGGTGAACTAGAAGATGCTTTGAAAGAAGGTATCTTGGACCCGGGCAACCCCGACTACTCGTACTGTGCCGTTGATGGTGGGGTCATGACTAGCGAGGTGGTCTCGAAATGTTTGTCCTGCGTGGCCGCTTCTGACGGCCAGGACTACCTGGCCAATTGTAAGTCGGCCCATCACCGTGTCTGATGGTATCAGCATTAACGACCATCTTAGATCTTGTCGCGTTGGAAACAGGCTGCAAGCAACAGCCACCCGCTGGTACACTAGTAGGATTGAATGACACAGTTTTCTCGAAGACTATGATCAGTGCTATAGATCCTGCTATGGAAACGACTGCTAAAGGCAACCAGACGGCTTTGTCCGTCCCACAAATAGCTGGCGTTGCTGTTGGTGCCATCGTTATTTTTCTAGCTATTGCCGGCTTCATTTTCGTTCGATGTCGCAAACGGCGCAACCGCCGCTTGCGACTTGAGAGCGCAAACTCTACCACTAGACCGAAGCGAAGCCATCATCGGCCTGCCTCTTCCCTCTCATTCCGTTGCCAGGCGCACTTATCTCCTAGGTCGCCAGCATTCTTCCCCAACCCATCTGACACTACCGTTGAAGAGGAGAAACCCTTCTCACAACCTTACCCTGCCCTGGGCTCTCATCCCATTTTCCTCGACTCGCCAATGTCAAGGCAACCCATGTGGCGAGCACAGAACCCTATCCCAGGTTCTAAAGAGGATATTAAAAGCTTACACCTGCACAATATCGCAATAGCCATCCCTACCATCCCAGGAAACGTGCACCACTCAACCTCGCCCAAAGCAGCCCGCTTCTCCCCCATCGACGACCTCACCACGCCCGCAAGCACCACCAGCACGAAGAGCACGGCCCAGCTCCTGCCTTTCAGGCCATACAACCCAGCCGAATACGGCGTTGCCCCGCCGCAGGCTGGCGGCAATCCCATTCATCCCGACGGCAGCACGTTCACGAGCCCCACGTCCGGCTCAACGGCTAGTCCGCTCCTCAGCCGCGCCTGGGACCAAAGAACGCCGACGTGGGATCTACCGGCGCGCGTCTCGAGTCGGTCGCCGGGCGCGGGACCTGCGTTGGAATTTCGGGTGGGGGCGGGGATGGCAGTAGGGAGGAACAGGGAGAGGGGAAAGAGGACGAGTAATATCGGGAGTCCCGTGGAGACTGAGCAGATTAATATCAGTTTTCCTGCGCCGCCTACGAGGCGGTAGTTTTGGGGAAGAGGTGGGTGTATGTATCTTATGAGGTATGCACGATGAAATGGGAGTCTGGGCTAAGAAATGGCGGTGCCTGGCGAACATATGGGATCGGGCTTTAAATGAGGAGAATTATATTTCGGGTCGCGGGCGGGATGGAGCTGGCTTGTATCGCTTGTTAATAGAGACTTGCTTGGGATGATGAACCGAGCGAAAGTCTTGATGTAATAATATATCTCTAAGAAGATATGTTCATTGTTCATCAGTTCGAGTTTTTTGGGGGGTTTTAGGAAAGACTCAGTGATTGCACTCGGACGGAACCTACTTACTTCTATGCACGCCAGAAACTGCAAAAGACAATAGCAGCCGACATTGAACAGCAAGACAGCCCCGTAGAGCTATGCCGCCGGTCTTGACGAACGCCATGGTTCCGTATTGATATTCAAGCTTGAGATATCCAAGCGACGTTGTATTAATCAAAACCACTCCCATCTTGCCCCCACGACTTCCCCTTATTCGTAAAACGCACGACTAGCTCCGTCATAAGTCTAACACCTAACTCCTGGCCCTTGAACATCGCCGACTAGCCACTGTTCAGTCTACTAGCTGCACGTGCAAGCACTACTCGTGAATGTCTACGTTTCGCAAGCATTAGCTAGGCTCACCGATGTTTCCCCTGTAACCGGTCTGCGCAGCTGAGCCACGACGCATCTAACTACGTGCACGGTCTAAACCCGTACTCGGACCGGGGTGGGGCGGAACTGTGAACACGGCATGTGGGGGTCCCAGGAAAACCGACAACGAGGGCGTTGACGGACTTGCGTATTCCGGTGGTGCGGTAATGATACCGGCTTGGGGAGGAGTGTTGATGATAGATGACGCGCAGAGTTGTCTGGTGGTGAGTCTGTTTGCATCAGCAAACACGGTATTTTCGGCATTGGTATGGCATTCGGGTAGTTGATGATGACTCGGACGTTCTCGCTGATAACTAGGCATCGTCTCTTGCTTGCTTGGCAGAGGCATTTGATTTACGGGGACTTAAAGTGTATTGCCTCGTTGAGAAACTAGGTTGACTTCGGGGGATTCTAGTCAACATGTATTGTTATGACCAATCTGTATAAGAAATGGCCATGCAGCATATGATGAAGAAAGTCATTTAAGATTGACATCATACATGGAGACATGCATCTCCCTACATCGGGATGTGTTAACTTGTGGTCTGATATGCTACAGCCCTCAATATAGGGTTATCTGATCAAGTGCTAGATTATTGCAAGGCCAAGCTTCATACCCATATATAACAGGAAATACCCTTGGTCTATGGCGACTTGCGACTCGAAAATGCCTCGCCAGGCCGTTCAAGAATAAACATATTAAATTTCATATAGTAAGAGACAATCTTACTCTACCGCAATTTGGCACCCACTGCCTGAAAGTTATCATCTGGGCTCAACAGAGATTGAAGGTTCCATAACTTATCAAAACTAAGCAAATAGACGCGAGCGTATTGTCAGCTTCCCGAAACGGATGATATTGGTTCGGCGCATTAATAACCTGGCTTAATTGAAGTTCATACATATATAAGGGGAACCATTCTGCATGCTGAGTACTCATCATGACACCCTGTGGTCTTATAGATAGGAGACTTTTACCACCTCCCTTTCTAAGCACATCGCCGGCGTCTTGTGGGAGACGTGAGGTTATAAGTAGTATTGTACGCGTTGGCTACAGCAACAATGGGAGTTGATGCTAAATATAGGCTTGCTTACAAACTTAGCTGTACATTGGAGCTTGTTGATAGAGTGGTAACGATAATGGTTACGGTGCGTAGTTTTCTGTGAAGTGGATGGTAGCCGATGTTTGTCTATTGAAGTCTGGTAGCTCTTGACAAGGGATAAACTAGGTTTAGGGGAAAGATGTCATGACTACAGTGAGTAATATTCCTCTTTATTGCATGTATGGGTCCGACCAAGCGCCTCGAACAGCTGGGGAGCTAGGGTGAGTGAGTTGAAAATTTGGAGCCCAACGATGAGGCCACCTGTATGGAATGCATTCAGGGGTTGATATTAGGGTCCCGGCTTAAGGTGGCTTTTTCGGTACTGCATCGCGCCTAAATCCTGTAACGTGGTATTACTGGACTTCTATAACCATGTCTTCTATCTGCTAAATTAACATGTCATAGCATCACCAGGATGATGTATACGAAGAATACCGGAAGACCGGAGAGAGTGTATATGTGTTGTCTAGAACGTCTATGGAGCACCTATATACCGACTGAGTAGGCTGGACCTGTCTTCAGGCTAACGTCGCAATCCGAGATGTCGATCACGGCAGCTCTCTTCAACCTCTGTTTACCCCACGTCAAAGTTGCATCCGGGGTACACCATCCGGTGTATACCACTTCCAAGCCCTGCCCATTTCGGCAATTAGTCGAGACTGTCGTACAATGAAGCTATTAGATGTGGCATGCCTGGGAAAAGTACGTAATGGTGGCTTGTTGCTAATTGCCAAGCCTGGATTGGACATTTGGGTGTTGAATTCAACCGAGATACAAAAGCTATGGAGGCGCTGGATTCTGTGACAATAAAGGACCACCGCGTGTTGATATCCACGTCGTACTTATTATCATAATTCTTGGATGATAGTAACAAGCTTTACGAAAAATGGCCAACCACCAAACTCCAGTCTCCACGAACAGCCATGACGAGGAAAAGGGGCTTCATCGATCCCAAACAGGGATAACGATGTCACCGGAACTGTTCGAAAAGGTATTGTCTGGCTGCGTCTATGCTGTCAAGATGGATATGGTTGCTAATATACGTAGCTCTACCTGACTCCCAAAGTCCCCCGCGCTGGCGATAGCTACAAACGCTTTGCCAACCCGACTGCACTTGGCTTTCTCGGGTGAGTGTAGTATAAAGCAAGATATCTTAAGCAAAGGGCTTATTTGTTAAGCTTTGTCATCTCGGCCTCGACATTTGGCATGATAACAATGGGATGGGGAGGAACTAATGGCCTTTCACCTGTGGCGTGAGTATGCCCCTATCAAACGCTCTGCTACAACGTAGAGACTTAGCTTACTG
Organism: Xylariaceae sp. FL0662B; assembly: GCA_022376535.1. Lineage (NCBI taxonomy): Eukaryota > Fungi > Ascomycota > Sordariomycetes > Xylariales > Xylariaceae > Xylariaceae sp. FL0662B. The sequence continues at coordinate 40,136 of JAJJKD010000156.1, read as the reverse complement.
TGTTTCTAGGGGTATTTTCTTCTTCACGGGCCCGGTCTTGATGCTCCTCGCTCTCGTCTTCGAATGGATTATGGGCAACTTCTTTTCAATGATGGTCATGGGTCTGTTCGCGGTCTTTTGGCTGTCCTTCGGTTTACTTCAAGTACCAAGCCTTCCACTCGGCGCTCCGTATGCCACCCCGAGTGATCCCACCGGCACTGCTTCAACCGAGTACAACGCGGCTATTGGGCTTTACCTCTTGGTCTGGGGCTTCGCGTTTCTGACCTTTTTCGTCTTTACGCTGAAGATCAATACGGTACTTGCGATCATCTTTGGCCTTACAACGACCGCGGCTTGGATTCTTTCTGGGGCGTACTTCAAAGGGTCATGGGGTGACTACGATACGTCGTCAAAGCTTCAAACAGTAAGCGCCCAAATCCAGAGGAACTATTTATCGACAAAAATACTCACAACTATGTCTAGGCTGGTGGTGCAATTATATTCGTGGTATCTCTCTTGGGATGGTACATGTGCTTTATCATTATGGCAGGAGAAATGCGCATCACGCTGAGGCTTCCTGTGGGCGATTTAAGTCACCTTTGGCCTAACACAGACGTAGACCTAGCCTCGCGTGAGCATGATGATTAATCGAATTGGAAAGAAGTGGAAGAATCAAGAGGGAGACGAGAAAACGCAGACACAGATACCGTGGCTAGTTTTGAAATTACACTTAGGCTAGTCTCCATGCTAGGCTCCGTGACCAGAACACTCCTAGGCTAGGCCAGGACAAGGAAGAATGTGATATGAATATTATCAAGTGGCTGTGGTGCTCACTCAAGTGCTGCTAACATATACAATAGGTCAATACCTAGGTTGCCAAATGCGACCCTTCCTGTACGTAATATATTCACAACGAGCTCTCCTTAATCACCAGCATATCCTTCGCTAGAGCTAACCGTAATTACTGATCGTTTCCTCGACAACTTCCGCTTGAAAAAGAGAAAGAAACCGGACAATGTTCTAGCCCTCGGCGGCTCCTCGTCAGAGAGCGCTGACGTTCTGTCGTCGCTATTAGTACGGATCACCGAGCGCGACTCACTGTTCCGTCTTGCACTTGAAGTAGGGACTGGTGGTGGTAATGGAACTTGGGCAGGTGATCCTAAGTCAGGCAGCGGAGGTGGAAGTAATTCAGGTCGTAGAGACGGACCTGAGTCGGGCCGTGGAGACGCCGGCTTCCACATTTCCATAGAAATAGCCCAGCCAGGCTTGACGGTTTCCTGCCAGAGCTGCGGCAGTATCACTTCGCGGTTTGGTCCGATTAGGTCATAATGGCCGGCGTCGACCTCTGGTCCAAGAATAGCGACATGGCGAAATGCCTCTTTCACTATGGTCTCCATTCCCTGTGAATAGGTGAGCTAATCAGGTTCTTAGTGCTGCATGGGGATAGAACTCACATCCCAAGTTGAGCACAGCTTAAAGGGCACCGAGTATTTACGACCAACCGCATCTTTGAATTGAATAGGGGCATTCTCCGTTTTCTTCTGCTCAGCCTCTTTCAAAGCTCGTTCCTTCAAGGCTTCTTCATCTTTCTTTGTGACGGCTTCAGCTTCTTTCTTAGCTCTCTCTTCTGTCTGCAGCTTCTTCAGCATTTCGATCTCAGCCCTGAGCTTAGCTTCCGCCTCCTAGAGTAAGTAATATATGGTCAATATCGAATTCTCCGGGAAGAAAATGGACGGTCGATGGCAAGGACATTATTGGCCAACACAATAATCGTTGTCTTGATGTCTTTAGAGAACCACTTACTAATGATTTCTGCCATTCTGCCCACCCCCTAGCCTTTTTCTGTGCCATAGCTTCTGCTTCTTCCTTTGCCTTGTGCGCGGCTTCAAGTCGAGCCTTAGCCGTAGCCTCTGCAACAGCAACTGCTTCCACCTCTCTCAATTTGCACTCCAACTTCACTCTTCTTTCCGCCTCAAGCAATTCCTGTGCGTGTCGTTCAGCTCTTGCTTTGGCTTCGGCCCCGGCCAGGGCTTCTCTACGAGCTTCACCGGCTTTTCTTTCCATCTGCGCTGCTTCAAAGGCTGCAATTCTAGCTTCGACTTTTACCAGCTCCATATCCCTTTTGGTTTTCTCAAGAGCTTTCATCCCCTCCTCCTGGCGCTTTTTCGCTTCTCTTTGCATCTCCTCAAGTTGAGATTTGAATGAAGCCTCTAGTTTCTTTCTGATTTTACTTTCTAGATCAATCTTTTGTTGATGCTCTTCGAGCTCCTTCTTCATTCTCTTCATTTCGGGATCTTCGGTAGGCGGCGGCGCAGGAGCAGGCGCAGACCAATAATATGGTTGCATACCTTCGGAATGGCCTAGGTTACCTGCTGTCGTATTGTTGGTGTCGTGGTGAGGCCTTTGGGATCCTGGTCCTGTCGTATTCCCCCTTTCTCCCTTCTCTGCTTTCTGCGCCTGCTCTGGCTTTTTCTTGGAAGTAGTCGCTGCATCGCGTGGCACCTTGCTTTTATTACCACGGCTCGAAGAGATGTGTCGCTCTGGACTATCACTTTTTGATGTTTTAGCCAGATCCATCTGTGATTGAGCCCAGTTTTGCAAGGGTGGTATTTTTCGGGATATCGTCTGGAGAAGATCCTGGTCCATATGCCGATAATTGGCGTCACTTCGCTCAAAGGCTTGGCTGATTGCTGTCATCGGTCTACCCTCCAGGCTATACAGAAGCACTGCAATATACAGAATCAGCTACTGCCATATATGAAGGGCTTAGGATGGTGCCAGGGTTCTTAGGCCGGTTAAAGTGCCTCGGGTTTATGAGAATGGGCCTCAGAGTAAGTACGTGACCGGGTCATGAAGAAGGTAATAAGCAACTTACTATTCAGTAGCCATTCATGATCGCTGTTTAAATAGTCGGTAGACTCGATTTTTGACAATAAACGAGAGATATCCGTCTTTAGTTTCTCTCTCGATTCATCCGTGTTTGATACTAGATATCTTGAAGCAAGACTCTGTGCATAGCCAGTACTGTCACCTTGAGACGACTTTTGTAAATCACAGAGCCGTTCAAACTCGTCTACTGGGTTTATGGAAAGTCGAATCAGTTCTTGTAAGGTGAGCATCTCGGTGGTATAATCCCCAAGGTCCCTCGCATTTCTCAAAATCAACCTGGCAGGGTCCTTAAACTCGGCTAACGAGTCTTGTACCTTCCAGCCAGGGTTCTCAGTCTCGGCAGGTATGTAAATCGGCAGAAGGCGGCTGTCGGTATGGTATGTTATCCCTGGGGAGGATTTCAAGTCACTTAGGAGAGACGCAATCTCATGTCGACTCTTAGTCTCAGAGAATCGTGACTTTGCAAGTAGAAGCCGCAAGTAAGGGCGTGATTTCATATTGGCAGGGTCCTTCTCCATGATCGATAGACCTAGGGGTAAGGCTTGCTTCAAAATATTCTCAGATAGTTTTCCTGATGATTGGGGCAATTCAAGTAATATGTACGTTAGGATACTAAGCAGCGCAAGCGTTGTTGAAGCATCGTATCCATGCACAGAGTTTGACCAGTCTGAGGTCAAAGCCTGTATCCCGGCAATCAAGGTAGCATCAAAGAGATCTTTGAAAAGTACTTCAACCTCTTTAATCGACGGCATGAGAGTGACAAGGTCGTGTAAGTCCCATAATCGTCCTTGGCTAAGAAGACTGGCGTAGAGGCGCCTATATCGGGACGCAGGAAACACCTCTATCACATTGTCTCTATATTTTCCCCATTGGCCATTGAGATGCGGATGATTTGTGAGGTGAATAACAAGACCAAGAATATTAATCTACAAATTAGTAACAAAGTGTACCCTATAGGGGGAGACTATTTACCTCGGTCGAGCCGATAGATCTATCTTCGGCATTGGCTAGCTCCCGTAAGGTCTCGATAGAATCCTCGAAAATAATTGCGGGAGCACCCCTGATATTATCTAGTGTATGGCTCCTTGCGAAAATCTGCATCAGTTCCCAGTTTAGACGGAGAAGCTGTATTTCCTTGCTGTCTGGAATTTCCCTTTCTAAGGTTTGAATCGCGGCATCCCCAATTTGAGTTACCGCTTTATAATCACCTTGTTGGAGCAAGACGTCGGCATATTGTATTAGTACATACGGCTTGTCTAGATGTTGTTGCAAGTTGGCGGCGAAGAACTGTTTCGCGGTGTTAAAGTGCCCTAATCTGCATAAACGTGATAGCTCGTCAGTGAGTTCCTCTAGGTCGTCTTGAATATCTAGGTCAAGGTGGACAGTCAGGTCGCCTGAGTTGGAGCCGAAAATCCCGTCGATGTTCTTCTTGCTCCACAGCTCTTGTAGTTGATTTATAGCAGCTGCTCCATCGGCCTCCTTAGATTCATGAGGATGATTGATTTCATTCACGGCTTCAACCGGGTAATAAGGTGGATATTGATAATGCGGGAAATATCCATATGCGTATCCTGGATATGGCGCAAAGGTGTTTTGGGGACCAAATTGTGTCCCATACTGTACTACCTCTTTTCCCTTTTTCTTCCGCTCTTGTTGCCTTTCATCAAAAGGGTTGAATGTTCCTGCTGTATCCCGCCTCATAATACCACTCATCATAGGGGCACGATAGCGTCGTGAGGTATCAACTGGAGGAGGCTGTGGTGGTTGCCAGGGGTAGTGTACTATTGCTGGAGCCGAAGGTCGACTCCTCCGACCTCCTGTTGGTCGTACGATGTGTTGTGGACTACGAGGCCGCGGTGATGTGTAATAGTCCCTGACGGCATGAGTTGATTCTGTACCTACCTCGGATTCATCGCCTTCAACCGCACCAAGTACGCTTGACATCTTGTTTGGCTACAAGCTGCTGCAGGTGTCTAACCTCATCCTCATGGTGAGCAGATATGTTCATTTAGTGTGAGCAAAATTGATGGAAAAGATTAGTCTGAAGGGCTTGTGCGGCTGAGAATCGAATGCGACCTAGTCACGTCAATGGAGCCATTGTCTCTAGCGATATTGGTTAGGGCATATGCAGTCATGCAGGCCACGTACATAAGTTATCCCCGCACCGTCAGACTCAAAGCCACCCTCATTACGGTTCGAAATGAGGCCTCTGACTGAAATTTTTTTTTCTATCCCCAATAGCGGCTCTGAAATGCAGGCAACGAATCCCGATAGCCCACATCGCCATGCAGTCGGTGATTCCATATCCCCAATTGAGCACGGTAAGTAGGTATAATAGGAAATATGGCAGATATGACTTTGACAGATTTGACCATTTGGTGTCTCAATATGCCTCACTAGGGGCAGCATCAGTTGGCAAGATTCACGTTGATTGTCGCTTTCTTTTCAAAAAGTCTAAATGGGGAACTCTCGAGGCTCAGCATCCTGCTGGGGTTATCTATCTGGACCTTACCTTTAATCAGCCAAGCGACTGTCGTTTAAAGAATGCGACGGTACAGGTTACGTTGGATGACGAGGACGAGAGCCTTGTTCGTCAATTCTCTAATAGCACCAAAACGAAAATGCCCGTCCAGATTGTCAAGTGTGAGTAGCATCCTGTGCCATTTATTACCCTTCCCATTCTACCTCACGAAGGGGAAAAAAAAAAAAAAAAAAAAAAAAAAAAAAAAAAAGGGAAGAAGAAGAAAAACCATTGAGGGTACATTTGAAAGTCGAAGGACTTCTAAGATGAGTCTTTGAACTCCCAGCAATTTCCCAAACTATCCAGAAACAGAAAATATTGACTACCGATGCGACAGATGGCCCGCGACAGATGACTGGGGAACCGCGGTATGAGCAGATTACTACGCACAACACATTCATACCATCAATTGAAGCTGGTCCTTTCGGAGGTGCTGGAGGCATCGGAAGAGAGTCTGAGAAAATGGTCATGCGGGAGTGCCGCTGGACTTTCGAGAGCCATTTGATGACGGACTCTCGGAAGAAGAAAAAGGGTCATAATTGGGCTTACAAAGTTCTCCAGTGGCACCTTACGGAAAATGAGCTCGAAACCCAATCCATACATAACAACCTTGTGCATACCGCTTTCTCGTTTGTGCATTCTGGGCAGCCGTTTTTCATGCGCGTTGAAGTGAGTGGCAGATTGGAGAGTGTGCGGTCCGATTTGAGTCAACAATTGAAGCACAAGATCAGGAAGCTGAAGTTTCCTGCCAATCCTCAAAATGCACGCTATGCGACCACGCTCATCAACTTCGATGGACGTGACAGGTTCAAGAATCGGCTGGACGGATTGGTTCAAGGTCTTGAACTGGCAATGGAACATGAAAACATGAGTCCTCCGGTTGAGGTGCAGAAGAGCCAACCAGCAACATATCAAGAAGCAACAACTGAAGCGACAGGCACATCGGTTACTGTGCCGGGCTACGCCACAGGTCTCCTTTCTCCTCAAATAAAGCCTCTAGTGGAAGACGGACCTATATCAGAGGAACAGGAAGATCCCACGGCACCAACAATACAGAATCTCCAGAGTCTATCCGCCAGATGGCTCATGTCACCACCCGTCAGTATGAATATTACATCAGAGTCACTAAAATCAAAAGAACGGGTTAACACATCACCGGATCCAGCCAATACTGTACGAGATCGCTCGGAAATATATGACGAACCAATTATCTCCTCAAATGGTGACACGAAAGGTCAAAAAACACCCACAGCAAATGGAGCAGCCCATCAGCATGATGAACCCCGCGAGACCGCCCCTTTAATAAGAACCAATGAAGTACAGCAGAAACTCTCAAATGGACAGGTAGAGTTTGAAACTGTTGCACTTATCATGAGGATTTGGGTCCTACAAGCTATTATGAACGTTTTGAGTTCTTTGGGTGTTAGCAAAAAAAAGTCGACTTTCTCAGAATGAATTCAATATCAATAATCTTGACTAAACAGTCTATATTGATGCTAGCCTTCCAGTGCTTAAGCTCAAATCTAACCTTCAAAGCATATTTGGCAAGAAGTACGTATAATTCTATAAGGTCTCCTCATATTCGTGTCTTGCTTCTACCCTTATCGACTAATAAATAATCAGAACTTAACCCTGTTATTAGATCACACCGCATTTCATAGCTGAACGCCTGATTCGACATGTCACTGGCCAGGGATTAATATTCTTACCATCAAGTCTAGGTAGTCTTTGACTTGACTTAGTTTGATGTTAACGCAGAAGTCTCATTGACTGAGTTGCCCATAGACCGAGCTGCTTCTAGCTGTGTCAAGAACCATACATCCATATTTCACATCTCAGTTAGGGGCTTTCTACCCCATTCTAAACCATTTCTTCATTGAAGTGAGTTTAGACTCTGTTTCTTAACTAATATTCTGAAAGATAGCAGCGTCTCGCAACTAGTCACAACAAATGCCGATGGAATAAAGAGTTTGTCCGAAGCGGCATAAGCATGCATGGAAATCCATGCGGTACGCCACGGTGGCGGTATCCAAGTAGGGGGTGTCCAGCTAAGGAGGTATTATTTTATGCTTCAGCTCATTTGCTGACTGAATCGAGATTGACATAGCAGCCAACAGGGACATTCCTTTTCTATCGTTGTCTTAAACACACTGGGCGACAGAGCTGCGTAATGGCATCTTGATAGCACCGTTGATGATAAACTAGCCTTCATGAATAATCGGTAGATATGATGAAATTAGAGGGTAGGTTATTAGCTTTAACCTTACACCAAGCCTCTTTAAAGCATAGTCACATACATTCAATTCTATCCCCTAATTGAAGTCCTGTACAACCGCTGAAGATTCTACGTCTCATAAGTATTGAGATATAGCTGAAAGTAGCATTTAAAATAATCGTGGAAATATACTAAAAAGGCATCTTGCAGCGTCGAAACATAACTTATCATTGCACTTCCTAACAGTCAGACCGAGTATGCGTTTACCCCCCTAGTAATTGTGCTCGCTAGCATATTTCTAGTATTTCGCGACGACACAAAGCAATATTGTTATTACGGTATTGATTCGGCGGAACGAAGCATTTCTAGCTGCTGTTTATTGTAAAAGTCTTCGCAGCGGTTGGCCGTCATTCTACTCTACACCTACTCGAGCAGCCTTCAGTGATTCTTTTAAGCGTTCATAGCCAGCTTTCCACTCTGTATCCATGCCAGGAAGCGGCTCCAACCCAGCCTTGGCCAGGTCCTTATTAATCCAGCTTAATATCTGCTCTATGTATAGATCTTCTACCATATACATTGAGTGAAACCTGTCTCCTGGTTGGAATCGGGCTTTCCTGTCCCTGTGCTCTTGCTTCATAATGGATTTAGATGGGAGCTGAGCGTTGCCTGCAAAAACTTTTGCGACTACCTGAGCCTGAAAGTCAAAGAGCGAAAATGTCGATACTAGGTGGGAAACGCCGATAAATGCTAAGGACGGGTCGGGGATGTAGAATATGTCTTTGTGTAGGTTGTGCGTGATATACCCGTCTGACGTTATAAGCACTTCCTCGTCGGCATCTTCCCATGAAACATAAGGCTTCTCTAACTCTCCGAGGAATGGATATGATGAGATGTACCCTGTCGCGACCACAACGTGGTCTATGCCATCCAGAACCGTACCGTCTTCAAGTATAACCTTGCCGGGTATTGAGCGGCCATCCCCTATTGCTGATGAGGTCTCTTCACTAGCCGGCTCATCGATAACGAATTCGGAAACCATCGCGACTCTCTTAACACTGCCGGGTAAACGTGACCCAAGCACGTCGAACTTGCTTTCCCGTCTGCTTTGATATATTTTGGCGCCTACCTCGTCGGCTTCCTTGGCAATGTCGAGAGCAGAGACACCGGCACCAATGAGAAGAATCGTCTGGTTGCGGAAAGGCGTCGGCGTGCGGTACTGCTTTGAGTGAGAGACTCTGTCCGGGAAGTGATGTTTCCAAGTGGATAAACCAGGTACATCAGGCACAAACGGTACATGGTAATGTCCACTTGCTACAATTACAGCGTCAAATTTCCAACCCTTCTTGGTCAACACGTAGTTGGATTCGCCTTTCAGGAGTGTACTCGTCTCAACACTCCATTGGCGGTCACCAACGGGCTTCGCTACACTTTCTACCCGAGTGTTAAACAATATCTTGTCGTACACGTCGTGGAGCCGAGCAATATCGTCAATATATTGGCGGACGACCTTCTGGTCCACGAGTTCGCCGCTACCCTCTGGCCATTGCAGTAGACTACTTCGCATGACTGGCGTTGGGATGTTGCTCTTGAGGCCGGTATAGCATGGACTTGGCGGCCCGTGTATCAGTGCGACTTCTTCAGGACTCAGTCCTTCTTTTTCAACGTCCGCCCAGGTTTTATTAGGAGGCCGGACGTTAGGGAATGGCGGGTCTCTGTCTGGCTGAGGATTGAAGTCCCATACGCCCCCGACTACGCCCGTTCGCTCAAAAACGGTGACATTGAAGCCATCACGAAGAAGGTGGGCTGCTGGCACAACACCACTAATTCCTGCACCAATGACTGCAACTTCTTTGATAGGACCGAGCGACGCGCCGCTCTCGGCCTTGATATACTTCGTAGTAAAACCCATTTTGGGTAGGCGAGAGAAATGTTTGGGGAATTCCAAGTATGAAATCATACCAAGATACGACTACATAGGAAACGAGAGCAGTGTGCTATTTATGACATGTTTCGTCGTTCGACACGCGTCGGTATCTCGCGGAATGACTACAATGACGGTATAGGGCTTACGAGGTAGCTGGGGTCTTAATGTACTTACTTAAAGTAGTACCAGCATGAGGGAATATGCTGCGCCGATGACGTGCTTTCTCACCATTGGTGTTTAATATGTGTTACCGCCAGAAATTCAGGCTGAGACAGGGAGGGCGGAAGAATACATTTCACATGAGACTACGCTTACATACTTAGGTATTGAGTCACCTTATAGCTTAGGTGCTATTCTGGTACTGAATCGGCTTAGGACTTACAGTACAGGCCCTTTAGCCATCTTTATATACGCCCAGCTTGAAGCGTCGTGTATCTATTTCGGCGTCCCGTTATATAAGTCTAGTTAAGAATGGACACCGGATTAAAAGTCGTCTCTTAAGACGCGTAATTGACATGTGATTTTATGATTGGTAGAGCAGCAGACACCACGCCTGTTTCATTCAGCATCAGTGCCTATTCTAAACCACCCGCTTGGGCTTTTCTATCACGTTCGCGGCGGTGTAGGAACCGTATCGTTAGAGATGTTACAATGAGACCAACAGCAATGAACACCATCGTGATGAATCCCTTGCGATATTCCGGTCCTTCAACCTGCTGCCAAACGATAAGCGGCAGCCATGCCTGAACGACGTAAGCCATCTCATTCATAGTCCCCACTACTATAGCTCTCTCCTCGTTATCATCACTACAGATCTCGTGGGCCCATGCAAAGGTGAGCCCACTGATCCCCGTGCCAATTAATCCGATGATATAGCAGAACCATTTCCAGCCAATGGGTATGTTCCAGACAGCAAGACTCGTGTTGGTGATAATGTTGACAACCCCGGAAAATATCATGGGCGGCCACCGTGCACCTCTGAAAACCGAATCAGATGTCCAGGCATAGATGTACGTGAATATCACAGCAATCGCTGACGCGATCGTTGGATACGTGTTCACGGCCGTAATGCTGTACTTCTCTTTTTTTAGCCAGAGAGCAAATGCTGGCTGACTACCATAGCCAGAACCGTTATTGAAGAAGATATACAACAACGTCAAAGCGTAGATATGCCACGAGGTGAAGATTTTCTTGAATTTGGCCTTCGTGTAGTTCCCCCTATTGGCTCGACCTTCCAGTTCCATCCGTCTTTTCGCCAACGCGATCTCGTCGTTGGTCAACCACCAGGCGCGGGCGATCTCCGGCACGTCCGGGAAAAAGAAGAATCCCGCGATGCCGATTGGTAACGAAATGACTGTGTTAATTATAAAAAGCCATTGCCAACCGTAATAACCGCCCACGTCATTGAGTCTGTAAACAGCAGCCATTAGGTAGCCTGAGAACATCATGCCGATTGTACCACTGGCGTGAAAGATACAACTGCGTTTAGCAAGTTCGTCTTTTCGATACCAGGAGCCGATCACATATTGCATTCCTGGGTAAAAGGCACTTTCGGCGAGCCCAATAAAGAACCGCAAGACGTACACTTGTTCAGCTGTCTTGCATTTTGAAAGCAATATAGTTAGAACTGACCATGTAACCTAAGGATCGTCAGTCGTCCCATAGGCTAGCTGCTCTTCCTAAATACATACTTCACAGGCAGGAATCCAGATTGATGGCCGAACTTTAGTGAGCAACATGTTACTGGTGCTGTTAGCGATACGAACCAGAGAGGTAATGGCACTCCTTACCTCGGAATTTCGCCGATAACATAGCCGACTGTCCAGCATGTAATCATATAGTTAAGCTGGTTCCCGTAAAGTCCCAAGTCCTCTTTCATCCCCGAAACGAAAGCGCTGTTGATATTAACTTGGTCAAGATTCTTGATAAAGTAGCCCAGCGAAGCAAAGGTTAAAATCACGGCATCCAACTTGAATAGAAATCGCCGCTCCTCTGGAGACTTGTCGAACGTGTCCCAAAAGTAAGATCGCCATGTTCGCTTTGGTTTTTCCGCTATTGGAGGCGTGGAGTTCGTATGGATAGACTCATCATCACCGCGATCAGCGGTTCGAATCACTACTTTGCTGTTCATTTGGGCGGCACCCTCAATCGAGTTATTCCCCTGGCTTGCCATCTCACGTTCTGCCACGGAATCAACACGGTTAGTTGATTTGACCAGAGGATGTCCAGGACACTGATTTTAAAAGCCCGGTTCACAATGAGGTTTTTACAGGGTTTAATCTCATTCGCCTAGCTAGAGGATTCATTCCATGGAACAACAGACAGGGTGGACGCCCTGTGTCTCACTTCTTCCATTCGAGAATCGGCCATACTCTCAAGCCTAACAGCTGTGATACTGCAGTGAACCATCCTAGCTTATCAATAGGCCCCATATCTTGGTACAAAGAGGCTTCGCGAGGCCAGTCTCACATATATAGTCGCTTATTGGCCGAATCTATGCTATTAGATCTCACAACTCATGCAGCGTATTGCGACATTGTGGGGTTAACAAGCCTATTACGCGTTATAGTAGATGAAGTTATGATCACCTCAAACATATATGGCATTACGCCATGTTCCCCTCACATATAATCAAGACTGGCAACACGCCGTGTCTACAAATTCACGTGTAGGAGGGAAGTTATCTTACGCCATTCTTCCCTATCTTTACAAATCGATAAAGCGCCAATAATAAGTGGAATTGACTGCGGGGAAAAGCCTACCCCTTATGGATTGCTACTCCACGCAACCTGGTATCGTGGTGTTGCTCCAACGGATGATCGAGGGCGTATTACCAATCCATAGCTACAAGCAATATGATTCAGTCGTTCGATTATATCTTGCGATCAGGCGTTTGGAACACGACATTCATTAAAGGGGATTTATTATATGCACCGGTGTGGTTCTTCACATATAAGCTTGCACGGGCTGATAGGGGGACCAGGAAAAGAATCACAGGAATCATTTACAAAAGTACATCCTTTGAAACGTGGAAAGTGCTCTAATATAATACAATTTTGATTGTATATATAAGTTTGAAACGATGGCCCCGGCACCAATATATGAGAATATCAGGGACGTTGCGGAGCCACGCAAAGACACACTTGGACTCCCCGAGCCAGCTCTCCGGCGCCTAAAGAAAGCCGGCATCGACCTCTCAAACGGATATCCTTACCGCCCCTCAAGGCCACTCTATATTCAAGATGTCTATAATATACGAGGTAAAGAATGGGTGCACAATGATCCCGGGGCGCGCGCGGATAAGTCAAAGTCGGCGTTGCTGTCTGCCGCAACTAAAGTGACAGACTTGACGGTCCATATCGGGACCGAAATCGAGGGCCTTCAGCTAAAAGACCTAACTAATCAGCAGAAAGATGAGTTAGCTCTGCTTATCGCAGAAAGGAGTGTCGTCTTCTTCCGTGACCAGGACCTTTCTCCCCAGCAGCAGTTGGAACTCGGGAAGTACTACGGAGAAGTCGAGATTCACGTGAGTACTAATCCACCCCCCTTAAATTTGCGCAAGACTCGCTCGAAGGCTTATCTAAGCCGCAGCCACAAGTACCTCAAGTGCCAGGCAACCTAGGCGTGACGGTAATCTGGCCTGACCTACAAGCCACCGAGCGAGCAGCCAACTTCCGGAACCCCGGCGGGGCATCCCGGTGGCACACGGACCTAGTGCACGAGCTGCAACCCGCAGGCATTACACACTTACACAACGACACGGTGCCACCCATCGGCGGGGACACGCTGTGGGCGAGCGGATACTCGGCCTACGAGAAGCTTTCGCCGGACTTTCGGAAGATCATCGACGGCAAGCACGCCGTGTACCGCTCCGCCCACCCCTACCTGGACCGCGAGAACCCGGAGGCGGGCCCGAGGTTCATCGAACGCGTGCACCCGCTCGTCCGCGTCCATCCGGCGACCGGCTGGAAGGCGCTGTGGGTTAACCGTGCGATGACCGATCGCATCGTGGGCTTGGACCGCGCCGAGAGCGATGTCATCCTCAACTACCTGTACGGTGTGTACGAGAGAAATGTGGATATTCAGGTCAGGTTTAGGTGGACACCGAATACGAGTGCGCTTTGGGATAATAGGCGAGTCATTAAACACAGAGCCCGCGGGAGTATCTAACTAACGTGGTTCATAGGATCACAATACATAATGCGAGCTGGGACTACGGTGGGAAGCACCCTAGGCACGGAACGCGGGTCACTTCGCTGGGGGAGAAACCTTTCTTTGATCCCGCTGCTCCAACTAGGCGTGAGTCTCTGGGACTGTTGGACGAGGGCGAGAAGCAAGTAGATGGGCCTGCATAGGGGGCTGCTTGTATTGGCACCTGATGGACTACATTTATTCGTCAAATGCAAATTTAATCTAAATTGTACCTAAAAGCCTATGAGACATCCAAGCTCCCGTATTACTGTTGAAATATAGGGTTAATGAGACTTGATTGACTTGAGGTTCAGCTATCTACACATGGAGGGAGACCTGTCATTATATACACAATGCCATGAGAGTCCCTGTACTGTACCTAGTCCTTGACACTCAAATCAACAATTACCACATGTAATGCATTTGGAAACTATTACAAAATGTCTACTGTCCTGATGACTGCCTCATCTCGTGTCGCGTCAACTCAGTCTCGCCTCTGGCTGGAGGTCAGTCAACAGAAGGGAACAAAACTAAGTCTCTTAGACCCCCAAGTCTACTAGAATAAAATATCCATAACGCAAATACATAATTAACCCTCTTAATATGTTATGTATATATTCAATGCGCAAAGTTTTCGTAGCCCAAAGTCTCTGTTATTTCTTCAAGAATTATCCCCTAATAGTATTGACCGCCGGCATGAACCGCCCACGTCTAGGACGGCGCATTAAAGACCACCTTCTTAACCCAATTTTCGACATACTCGTCATCCTCACCGTCGAATTTCTTCTCAAGGCCCTTCTTTGCTTGTTTGAGGAGCAGCGCCGGCGTAGGCCGGTCGGTGGGCTTGTGATTTAAGCAAGCGTAAATCGACCGGCGGAGCTCTTCGTCGACCCAGGCGAATTCGTTATTATTTTCGTCATCCATAAGCAGTGGACAGTAGGAAATCGGTTCATCGGGAGCCATCTGCTCGACGTAGACGTCAATGCTCTCCTCCATCCACTCGTCCAAGTTCACGTTCGGGTCCGCTGGATCCGGAACGCCGATGGGGATCTGTGGTTGGGGAGGCTGGGGAGCCTCGAGGCGGGTGATAAAACTCCACATAGTCTAGACGAGATGGATTGTGAGCTCGAAGAGTCACGCTTGGCTTTGGTGATGATAGACTTACCATAGCGATACCCCAGACGTTTGTGGCTGACGAATAGTTGCCGGCGACAGGATGTTCGGAGGCTTCGAACCCGTCAGGGTCAGCGGCAAACTTGTCCCATTCCTGGGTGAATTGTTCCTAGAGACGCGTGTGTCAGCTTCAGGGCTGCCGCGATTTCACTTACCTACGGGAACGCAAACTTACTGGCGATAAATACCCGAGCTTACCAATCCGACGCCTGTTCATATAGTATATACTTTTCCTTCAAGTTAGTCCCAGATTCTTCTGTTCGCTTGTGTGCAAATACGTACTTTCGTTTGTGCGGTTTGATTATCTCTGCAACGCCAAAGTCGCCAAGCTAATTCCTGGTTAGCTACGTGATGCGGGCCCGTAGGTTTGGAACGGCCACTTACCTTGAACCTCGGAACTAGCGTGTGCTCCCCTGGGATTCTGTCAGTCTGTCTCTTGTCGATAGCCCAGTCACCCTCGTCTTCGTCGTCATCGTCGTCGTCGTCGTCACCCGCGGCGACTCCATTTCCTTTCTTGGCAACTGCTTTTCCCTTGTTAACAGCTTTCCCTCCCCTTTTCGCAGCTCTTCCCCCCTTTTTAGCGACCCCTTTCCCCTTCGCTGAGGCTCCTCCCTCCCCGTCATCTTCATCGTCATCATCATCATCGTCGTCGTCGTCGTCGTCGTCTACCGGCAATGCGGAGCGTCTTGCTATGCCTTCGAGATTACCAACGAAGACTACGTACCGTCGGCGCGGTTACTCTTAGTCAATTGAATGGTAAGTTGGGTTTAATAATACGTACCGTTCTTCGGGTCGATATCGAAATGGACCATCTCCTTTCCCCTCCATCGCTTTTCACGCGGAGGGATGTTTTCGATCAAGTCCGCCTTGACAAACTCGTTTTTCTCGCCGTCGTACACTAGCCCGAGGTTCAGCATTTCTCGATAGATCCCCCTTCTTTTGGCTTCATTCGCGTCTATAGAACCCGGTGGGCGCGGGGGCGGTTTGGGACGGTTCGGATGGAATTTTCGTGGGGGATAAATCATCGCTACGCAGGCTCGAACCACTAGGTATTACGTCGATTCGTTAGCAACCCGGTAGGGTCAAACTTGAAAATACCGGTACGGGTCTGCTTACTACATAGCCATAGAGCCCAGAGGACCCGATTCGGCACTTGCCATGAGTCACCGTCCCCAGCTTCCCTCAACTCCATCGTCTTCAACATCAGATGGAAGAGGTCGCCATTCTCGACATATTCAAGAATCAAGTAATCCTTCCTTGTCTCAGACTCGGGATCATCGTCTTCTGCCGGCGCAGAAGCCTGCCCACGAGTTCTGGGAGGTGCGGCAACGGGATTATCTCTTTGATCGATACGTTCTCGGTGTTTTGCATGCTTCTCCGCTAGTTCGGCTGTGCCTATAAGCAGTCTACGAGCCCTCTTCGGAGGAGGTCGCGGTGGGTCGCTGTCGTCGCCGCTGGTCTCGGCCTCGGCATAATCCGAGGAGTCATCTGTTTCGGCTGGCTTCTCGTATTTACTTAGCCGGGCTCTGCGCATTGAACGTGGGTCGATTATCTGGACACAATGTGCCGCCCTGAATACTCGCTATGTTCCCTGCTTTAGCTGTTGAACTGTTAACGGCGAGTGAATATATCCGACTTACCCTTGTTGCCTTTTCTTCGTCGCGTAGCTCGTCGTCTTCCCAAGCACCATCGAGGCCGACTTTAATCACGATGTCTCGACCGCGTTGCAAATACTTGTTGGCCTTATATGTAAAGTGAAGCGCGAGACCCATGCCGCCCCAAGCGAGAGTTTTCTTGAATACCATTTTGGTATCATCGTCGACGACGAAGAATTTCATTACCTGCCGCCACCTCCTCCGCGCACTTCTTGCAGCCCGGCCCGCATTCCGAGGTAAAGCTCGCGTTATATCGATTGCCAAATCCCGCTCCGGCCCCTCTAACGGTTTCCGTTGGAATGCGTCGACGAGATCAAAGAGAAGGGGGTGAGAATCCTGGGGAACAGTGACGTCTCTCCATTCGCGCTTGCGCCTTTTACCTTCTTGATAGCTCCAACGGGGATCCTGGCCTTTCCGTCTGTACTGTCGATATTGCACTACACCTTGTTTGCACACCCTCTCGTAATATCTCCTTTCATCATTGTTACTCATGATGAAGTACTATCTTAGTCTCGGCACACCTGTGATTAAACCCAAGGTACAAATTTACTCTGCGGATAAGTGAACATACGGTTGGGTGGAACTTGACATGGGGTCTTTTCAAAAAGGAATAATTGATGAGTATGAAACCCGTATGCTTTGTTAGGTTGATAAATATCTAGTAGACTAAACTGAATTGAATCCACGCCGCCGGATTCGGTAATTTGCACTAATTGGCAAGATTTTGTAAATGGGACCATTTGAGCATTCCAAGACATTGGACATAAATTACAATTCTTTGTGTGGATTAACGGTGGCTGGCTTAGATATAATAAGACCTGGTGTAAGAGGTCTACTGTACATAATCTCTGTTTATGTAAGAGTTATAGTAATCCAGAAACAATCAACCAACACGTATAGATAGATAGAAACAACACCAGTATAACTTGGCTATAATTGAAAAATTAGTTAAAATAAGGAGCGGTTATGAATTGAAATACTTCGGTGACATCCTACGTTACCAGAGAAACAAACCACAAAAAGTTCTACAGAGTATTACCAAAGAGCTAGGTACTTATTGTAAACTTTGATAGATCGCCTTTGGGCTTCTTATAGCCCACAGTTATTAATGGTCGTCTTCCGGTTTAGGCTCCAGTTGTATACGTAGAGATTAGGTAATTTGCCGTTGGTAGGCGGTTTAAACCCGCATCCATACATTGAAGGGAGAGCACCCGCAGCTCTTCACTACAAACAGTGGAATTACGCATAAGTCCTTGATATATTCGACGTAAGTCGTCTGTTCAATCGAACGAGCACCAAATGGCAGAGTCTCAACCTCTCCGCATCGGCTTCGTGCCCGAACATTTCTCCACCCCGATCTACTTCGCCCAAAAGTATTTCGGGCTCGCGGCGACCCTGATCCCCTTCCCCTCTGGCACGGGCCACATGATCACCGCGATCCGGGATGGGTCGATCGACGTCGGCATCGGGCTCACCGAAGCATGGGTCGCGGGACTGGGCAAGGAGGATGCCCTCGGTGATGGCGGGTACCGGATCGTCGGGACCTACGTTGAGACGCCTCTATGTACGTGTGCATACTTACACATCACAACACATGGACACACACATACACACACTTACTAACTCGCCGCAGGCTGGGCGATCTCGACCGGAGCCCAGCGGCCCGAGATCACTTCCGTGGCGTCGCTAAAGGGGTCCAAGATCGGGATCTCGCGGTACGGGTCAGGCAGTCAGGTGATGGGCTATGTGCTTGCAGACCAGGAGGGCTGGCTGTCGTCGGCGGCGGCGAGAGGTCAGGACAGCCCGTACTCGGAGTTCGTGGTCCTGCAGACGTTCGACAAGCTGCGGCGGGCGGTCAACGACGGCACGGCCGACTTCTTCATGTGGGAGCACTTCACGTCGAAGCGGTACTACGACGCCCGGGAGATCCGGCGCGTCGGCGAGATCTACACGCCGTGGAGCAGCTGGAAGATCGTCGCTGCTACGCGGCTGCTGCCGGACCGCGAAGGGAAGCCGGAGACGGATCCCCGCCTGCTGGACCTGTTCGCCAAGCTCGATCAGGGTGTCCACTATTTCGCCGAGCACCAGGACGAGGCGGTCGCTTATATCAGCTCCGAGCTGGATTACTCGCAGGAGGACGCGACGGAGTGGTTGAAGACGGTGCGGTTTTCGACTAAGACCGAGGGCGTGGATCTGAAGGTTATCCAGAGCTGCATTGGCATCCTGCGCAAGGCGGGTGTGCTGGTTGAGGGTAAGGGTATCCAAGCCGAGGATATGCTAGTGCAGGGGCTTGGTGCACAATTCCCAGAATGAGATTAATACAACACATCTTGTCAAGTCTACGAGGGTCTCATCGAATCGAATGAACGGGGTTTGAAATGCATTTGGGCTACGAACAGATAAGATTATCCACATACTGGATCATTGCATGATGGTGCGGCCTCATGTGTTAAAAGCGTCATTGATAACCTATTAATCCAATCCCCCACCCACATACATGGCTGAGCTATTTGAAAAAGCCACAAGCCATATACTTCGTCCCTTACTCGTCGTACATACCGCTTAACTATCATTCCCTACCAAAAACAACTTATAAAGCCTTCAATTCCAATACCACAACTCAAACTACTCCCTTATCTGCCACCTCTCCTCCTCTACCCTAGCTGTTGTGTCTTAAATCTCACCTGCGCCGCTTAGTGCCCACCTAAACACGGCGCAGTAATCCGTACCTAGGTTAGGTAGTTTTCATCCGCCAAAATGCCACCCCTCCTCCGCGTCCCTTGGCGACAACAAGCTCTCCTTAACATCCCACGAACTCCTCCGCGCCCAATCCCACACCCACGACCCCTCCTCCAACCACCACACCGCGCGGTACCGCGACGCTTACAATCCACAAAAACGCCGCCCGAACGGCCCCCTTCCGACGTCCCATCCTCCCCAACCCCGCCCTCCTCGTCCGAAACCGCCAAGAAGGCCGAGCGCGCGACCGCGATCCTAACGCGCGCATCGCGCTGGCTTCCCTCCGGCAGCCGCGCACGGCGATTCCTAGAGCCGTACGCAGCGGGCCTGCGGTCGGCGCCGTTCTCGCACGTGGCCGCGTTTTTAGTACTACACGAGCTGACGGCGGTGCTGCCGCTGTTCGGGCTCGCGTACCTGTTCCACCGGCTGGACTGGGCGCCCACGGGCTGGGTGCTCGGGCCGTGGGCCGCGGCGGCCGAGGAGGGCCTGCGTAAGTACGCCGGGTATTTCCGGCGGAAGGGGTTGTTTGGGTTCCGTAAGGGCGGTGGTGAGGGGGAGGGGGAAGGGGAGGAGGTCCTTGAGGGCCAGCTTAAGGAGGAGATTGAGCGGCAGCGGCAGCGGCAGCGGCGGGGAAGGGGTGAGAGTGGAGATGCTGAGGAGGGAGGCGCGAGGCGCTGGTTGGGTATGTGGAGGCGGGAGAAGGGTGATGGTGCGGTCGAGGAGGCGGCGTCGGGAGAGGAGGGACGATTGGACGGGGAGACCAAGACCGCTGCGGCTTGGCAGAAAGTCAAGAAGGCTGTTACGGCTGATAATACGAAGGGATACAAGATCGGCATACAGGTCGCCGCGGCCTACACGATTACGAAGATGCTGCTGGTCCCCAGAATAGCTTTGAGTCTGTGGGCAACGCCATGGCTTGCAAGAGGATTTGTAGCTGCGAGGCGCTTTATTTGGGCGTGATTGTAAGAGCCTTCTTGTTGGTGATGAGGCGATTTGTGCACGCGTGTGTAATCCTTCAAATAGCGGGAGTATCTCATCTCTAATGGGAATATCTCATCTCATGTCTATGCGATTTCTTTATTGACCGTGCTATGCTTTTTTCTGCTCATTTCTGATACACCCCAAAGCGAACCAAGCCACTCTATCTAGCCTTGTTGAGGTCACAACTCTTATTTATGGCTTCTCGTAGATCCACTGGGCCTGGGCGCTTGTGTAGCTGGTAACTTCACCCTCCTTGAACCAGAGAGCAATCTCCTTCTTGGCGTTCTCGACGCTGTCGGAGCCGTGGCAGACATTACGGCCGACATCGATGGCAAAGTCGCCCCGAATCGTGCCGGGCGCAGAGGCAAGAGGGTTAGTGGCACCGAGCAGAGCTAAGAAGATAATTCTGTTAGCTTCATGTTTGCGTGACGATACGATATAGAAATAGGACATACTTCGGCCAGTCTTGACGGCATCACGGCCCTCCCAGACCATAGCGGCGATGGGGCCGCTGTTCATGTCTAATTGTATATCAGTAAGGTCTGAAAGGTCATTTGGTTTTGCGGTGGCATACACTCAACCAAGCCGGGGAAGAAAGGCTTGTCCTTGAGATCAGCGTCTGGTAATTATGTGTTAGTCAATGAATGAAACCAACCGTCAGGTTAGCCGAATAGGAGGAGTGACTTACAGTGCTGCTCAAGGTGTGCCTTGCCGGGAGTGACCAGCTTCAGGGCGACAAGCTTGTAGCTATTCAATCCAATCAGACCCTTCAACTTAACATGATGCAGAATTCCAAAAGCTCACCCTCGGTTCTCGAAGCGGGAGATGATAGTACCAACGAGGCCACGCTGAATGGAGGAGTCAGCACATCTTAGTCCAACTTCAAATTGGGTCAAGGTCGTGTACCTGGACACCATCAGGCTTGATGGCAATGAAGCTGAAATAAATATGTTAGTTATCTTATTCTATGGCCGATTGAAGATCATTACCCACGTCTGCTCGGAAGATGACATGTTGGATTCTGGGTTGGGCACCGCCTTTTTTGGAAGAGAAGCTTGTAGTGGGGTAGTGGTGACGGAGACTTGTCCTTGGACCGGGTGGTCGATATTGGTATCAATATCGGAATTGGCAGAGGAGAAGAAGCTTTTATAGATTTTCAGATCGTGTTGGAAACTGCGGCTAAAATTCCAACCTTGACGGTCTTGTGTCTGCCAGGGAAGAAAAAAGAGTATGAAAAACGCGAGCCACAAACTTGTGAAGAAAAGCCAGAGGTCGGGGTGACGGCCATGGCGGGGCATTATCAGATCCAGACCCCTCTGTCTCTGTCTGGCCTGAGGTTGCTGATTGGGTTTGGCCTCTTCCGTGCTGGAATGCGCACTGTGAGACCGGCTGCGAGCACGCCCAGAAGTACTGTGTGATTTCAACATTATAAACTGTGACCAGCGGGGTTCTAGTTGTCCAGTTGTAGTGAGGTTGGCCCAGCAGCCCAGTGGTCCTTGGCATCTGCCCAGATTGATGAAACAATACAAGATAATTGGCTAAGACAACCTGAGTTTTCCTACAATTCTTAGTTTCTGTATAAAATAACCAAAGAGGATATAAAAATGCTAGAATTGTTAAAAATGGCTAGATTTTTTGATCGTAGGGTACTGCCATTTTTTTGCTCTTGTTCTCTTAACAATGTCTAGACATTAAAGTGTTTACAAGTAGTAGGAGAGATCAAGCGTTGCACTCTGACCAAGCCAACGGTGTCTGGATATATGTGGCTTCAATGCCTGAATCTTTCTTGTGGCTAGCCTGCCAGCTGTCCACCATGCTACACTACACGCTGTGGCTTGTGCCATGCTCTGTGCTATGAGCTCTGACATAGTGGGTCATCGAACGCCGAGCTAGCGGCTACATGTAGTATCTGGCCAGGGGTGCTGTCAGGCTAAATTCAGGGAGCTTCTACTTGGTACTTACTTGCATATCTTGAACGGACAGCTTTCTCCAGAATTGTATGGGTTACATACATACCAGCCTCCCACCACCAAATACATCACAATAGTTGCTGCTGGATTTGCAATTCAGTTGTACAGCCCTTTAGCTTAATGACTTAATCTAAACTTCTACCCATTGGTTCTAAAAGATTGCCGATTTTCAAAGTTCCCTACCAGAGGTGGGCCGCATCCAGAAGAAAGGAAGATGGCCGGCACAAGCCAGCTATCCTCGAGATGGGCAACTTTCTTATGCCTCTTTGCTGCATTGTGTTCACTGTTTAATCCAGCAGGTACTTGATGCCATTGATTTGAAATGCCATAGAAATAAGGTAGCTAATTACAAACACAGTCACTGTAAAGGAAAACGACTTCAAGAAATGCCACCAGTCCGGCTTCTGTAAGCGAAACAGAGCTTATGCCGACAATGCGATTGCCTTGGGATCCTCGTGGCAATCCCCATATCGAGTCCCATCCGAGCTGGCCTCGTTCAAGGATGGCCAATTCCAAGCTACGATTTTGAAGACCATCGACGACCAAGGAACCAACGTACAACTCCCATTGACCGTGTCGTTCCTAAAGTCTGGCACTGCTCGTGTCACGGTCGACGAAAAGAAGAGACTAGAGAAAGATATCGAGCTTAGACACAACAGCGGTGCAAGGAAAGAAAGATATAACGAGGCCGAGAAATGGGCAATCGTTGGTGGCTTGGCTGTCGATACGAATGCTAAAGTTTCCCACGAAGACAAGACCGGAATAAAGATCCAATATGGCCCTGACCTTGCGTTCGAAGCCGATATCAAGTATGAGCCGTATTCAATTGAGTTTAGACGGGATGGTGTTACACAGATCAAGTTTAACGATCGCGGGTTGATGAATATGGAGCATTGGCGGCCAAAGGTCGAGAAACCGGCGCCGGAGAAAAAAGAGGGAGAGGAAGGAGAAGAAGAGAAGAAAGAAGAAACCCCGGAGGTTACTCCAGAGTCGGAGGTTACTCCGTCTGAGGACGAAAGCACCTGGTGGGATGAGACCTTCGGTGGCAACACAGACTCGAAACCTCGCGGCCCCGAGAGTGTCGCTCTCGACATCACGTTCCTTGGCTATGAGCATGTCTATGGAATTCCAGAACACACTGGTCCTTTATCGTTAAAGGAAACCAGGGGCGGAGAGGGCAATCATGCAGAGCCATATAGGCTGTACAACGCCGATGTGTTTGAATACGTCTTGGATAGCCCGATGACTCTTTACGGTGCGATCCCTTTCATGCAGGCCCAGCGAAAAGACTCAACTGTGGGTGTTTTCTGGCTCAATGGTGCCGAAACCTGGATCGATGTCACTAAAGCCAAGGCTCACAAGAACCCTTTGGCCCTCGGGATTGGAGCTAAGACTAACACCCACACCCACTGGATCTCCGAATCTGGGTTGATGGATGTCTTTGTCTTTCTTGGGCCTACTCCTCGTGATGTCAACAAGAATTATGCCGAGCTCACGGGAGCCACTGCTCTGCCGCAGGAGTTCTCGATCGGATACCACCAATGCCGCTGGAACTACGTCTCAGATGACGATGTTAAGGAGGTTGATCGTAAGATGGATCGGTACAAGATTCCATACGATGTCATCTGGCTTGATATCGAGTACACTGACGACAGGAAATATTTCTCCTGGGATAAGGACATGTTCAAGGACCCGATCGGCATGGGTAAACACTTGGATGCACATGGAAGGAAACTCGTCGCAATCATCGACCCCCATATCAAGAATACTGGAGGCTACTACGTTTCCGAAGAACTCACTTCGCAGGGCCTAGCCGTTAAGAATAAGGATGGCAATAATTTCGATGGTTGGTGCTGGCCAGGGTCTTCGCATTGGGTAGACACATTCAACCCGGCCGCCATCAAGTGGTGGGCGTCTTTGTTCAACTACGATAGGTTCAAGGGTAGTATGGAGAACACCTTCATCTGGAACGACATGAACGAGCCGTCTGTGTTCAATGGTCCAGAGGTCACTATGCCGAAGGATAACCTTCATCACGATAACTGGGAACATCGGGACGTTCACAATATCAATGGGCTGACATTCCACAACGCTACCTACGAAGCCCTCCTTTCTCGCAAGAAGGGCGAATTACGGCGCCCATTCGTGCTCACTAGATCCTTTTTCGCAGGGTCACAACGTCTTGGTGCGATGTGGACGGGCGACAATCAGGCTAGCTGGGAACATCTTGGCGCAGCAGTTCCGATGATCCTCGCTCAGGGCATTGCAGGCTTTCCCTTCTCTGGAGCTGATGTAGGTGGTTTCTTCGGCAACCCTGAGTTAGAGCTCCAGAGTCGTTGGTACCAAGCTGGCGCCTTCTATCCCTTTTTCCGAGGCCATGCTCATATTGATGCTCGACGTCGTGAACCTTTCTTGCTTGCTGAGCCATACCGGTCGATCATCACGGCTGCTCTCCGCCTCCGTTACAGCTTGCTCCCTGCTTGGTATACTGCATTCTATCAATCTAACCAGGATGGTAGCCCCATCATTCGTCCGATGTATTGGACTCATCCAAGCGAGGAAAGTGGTTTCGGTATCGACAATCAGTTCTTCGTCGGATCAACTGGTCTCCTGGTCAAGCCAGTCGTCGAGAAGGACAAGACCACTGCGGATATCTACATCCCCGACGATGAGGTCTACTATGACTACTTCACCTACAACAAACTCGCGACATCGAAGGGCAAGTACCTCACTGTCGATGCGCCCATTGAGACTATCCCCGTGCTAATGCGTGGAGGGCACATTTTCCCTCGGCGCGACACACCCCGTCGATCTTCTCAGCTGATGAAATTCGATGACTACACTCTTGTCGTGGTAGTCAGCAAGGGTGGCCAAGCAGAAGGAGAACTATACGTGGACGACGGCGACTCGTTTGACTACGAGAAGGGCCAATACATTCACCGCAAGTTTAGGCTCGAGGGATCCACGCTTACTTCTATGGACGCGGAGGGCCGTGACCCCAAGAGCGTCAAAGAAGGCCAGTGGCTCAAGCGCATGCGTAACGTTTCCATCGACAAGGTCATCATCGTCGGCGCCCCTTCATCGTGGGCGAGCAAGAAGGAAGTGGAGGTTGAGTCGGAAGGGAAGAAGACCCTGGTGCCTCTCAATTTCCACAAAGCCGAGGGCGGAAAAGCTGCATTCGCGACTCTAGGACGGGTTGGCGTCAGAATCGGCACGGACTGGAGGGCCAGCTTCGCCTGAAGATATACGTGATCTGTGACTGGCTGTCTTCGTTGGTCGTGTTTAGAAATAATTCCATGGCGAGAGTACTAGCGAGTCACGCGGTTAGAGTGTTTATGAGATGTAGAGGCAGGAAATCAAAGCAATCAATAGACGCACTGAGAAAGTTAGTCGTGTTACGTTTCCGGGCCAGGGTACCGCGTCTTTTCTACTGTAGGGCGGACTGAACTAAATCTCTTGTGCCTTAAGTTCTACGTAAATATCTCGTACAGGGGGTAGCGTAACAGATGTTGGACCTAATTTACCCATGAGTGACTTTACTACGTACATATCATAGCAGCAATATCAACTAGGAACCACTAGTGGCTCAAACTGCTGGTAGATGCATAACTCAAAGAGCCGATCTAATGTAGTCAAACTATCTCAAGTGATGTGCTGATGGATAGTGAGAGGTGTTGCAAGAGGTGCTGTCTAAGAGGTGTGTGGTGTGTGTGGTGCTGAGTCAGCTGCCCCTGCCATGATAGTACAACCCGGAACAACATCTTAACTACGGTGATATTTTTCAAGATACAAGCAATGATATATCAACATATCTCACATCTCCCACCTTTAATCGCTGGGGAAACTTTATCATTCCACACTACATGCTGGTGGTCTCTGGGTTGCTTGCAAACATCACTGCTTTTTGGTCCGACTGACAAAAGTTTCTCATCCTGTCTATGCTAGGAAGATAAAGGGAATCAAACCGACCAAAACGTCGAAGTAAACAGTTGTCAAGCAGGACTCTGTCAAACTGATGGCTAAAAACTCTGCTTGCATCACTATAATGCATTCCTAACTAAATACTAGTCTATATATAACTTGGATAACACAAATGGTTTACCTCATCCTAATACATTTTCTGGTTAATCCAACATAAACTTCCTTCGCACGCGCACCAATAAGAAACCCCCACGGAGTCGTTTAACAAGACTACGTTCCCTCACGACGAAATTTATCCCGGATTGACTTCAAGCATATAGAATCAGAATAGAAAACCACAATTCTCCTCTCCGCAACTCACCAGGAATAAGTTCCGGGTCTTGCTTGCAGCTTACGTCTTGTAACACCAGCTCAATGTGCAACATGAGGCACCCCAGGACAACAATGAAATTGATTAAGTACTTCGCAGGTGGCAGTCCAGATTCTGAGATAGTGTGTAAACAGAGGGATGGGGAGACTGACTCTGCGGGGGGAAAACCATCTTCGCCGAAGGGCAGGAAAAACAGCGAACCGTCCAAGGAAAAACACCATTCTTCTAAAGATAATGGTCACACAAGCTCGTTCACTGATGGAAAGAAGAAGGAGAAGGCAGGAAGGAAAGGGAAGATAAATGAAAAAAAAAAAAAAAAAAAAAAAAAAAAAGAACCGGACAGCCTGTGGGTTGAACCCTCAGACCATCGGTATGCCAGCAAGGCACCCCATCAAGTTTGCAAGCAAACCGAGGGGTATTCCTCAACTTACTGTGCGATACCAGTGAGCCAATAGATGAATAGTTTGTTAAGGTGTTACTCTTTTATTACCCTCTATATGGGTAACTCGACTGCAGACAACTAGGCATGGTTCTTGCTCATCTCAATCATACCGGGGCTTGCCATAACAACTTAACATACAGTACATCATTTTACTTCTTTCTCACTCTTCCTTCCCACCCAAGTCTCTATTTCGTAAATTATTGAAGCGTTCGCCTACCGCCAACGTCAACGTATTTTTCTACGTCGCCAGCTCCTTCCACTTCCCCTTCACCCATCCCACTCCCTCTTTTCAACTCATCCACCACGCATCTTTTTGAACCTCTCTCAACTTGCAAGACATAATCATGGGAAGACAATCGAAATACTTTAGGAAGAGGTACGGCAGGCCTGCCAGACGTGCCCAGCCTAATTCCGATGACAATGTACTTGAAATACAATACGACTTGGCTGGATTCTACTTATTCCACAACTACTTATTCCACAACAGAGGTATCCTTCCCAATGACAACGAGAAAAACCTTCGTCTCGCCCTAGATATCCACCGAGCTCACCATCCTAACTCTCGGAGTCGATAATTTCCCATTTAGGTATTGGGGTATTTTAGATATCTTTAATGGCGTTTAGATTTAGTGCTAATTAAAAAGAATTGCTATAATTATATATGAAGGTTTAATTCCGTTTATTTAAACTACCTAATGCATTTTCTATAAAATATAGTATATTTACTAACTATTTTAAACTTTTTAATATTTGTAATCGTTACGAAAGATAGCTTTTAGCGTAATTATAACTTATTAAATAATGTATTTTTAAAATATCGCATTATTAAAAGCCCCGTTATAAACGGCATTTATAAATAACTAAATTAATATAGCGCTTTTAATTAACTATTTTATAATATAATAATAAATTATTTTATATTTAAAGCTTATATTAAATCGAATAGCCCTTATAACTTTTATAAAATTTATAGCAATATTATTATATATATTATTAACCTAAGCATTTTTAATAGCTTTTTTATTTTTTAAAAAAATATAAAAAATAGGACAATTACCTTTAATCTATCCTATTATAATCTAAGCATTATATATTTTATAATAAATAATAATCCGATTAAACTTTAAAATAGTATTAATATCGGTTAAGGTTTTTTAATTTATAGCTAATCTATCGTTTATTATAATAAAGTATATATTAACGCTATTAATTTATAAATATAGCTTTAAAAATTCCAACTCCGCTTTATTTTAAATAGCTTTAATCTTTAATTTTCCGAATATAATACGAGCTATAGCTTTTTATTCGGTAAATAATAATAGGGTAATTATATAAAGTAAATTAGTAAAGATTTAGTTTTCGGGTATATTAAAATAATAAAAGGCGTTGCGAATTAATTAATCTATTTATTTTAATAAGGTTAACGATATTTAATAAAAGAAATATAGTTTACGTACTTTAAATATTTCGATTTATATAATAAATAGTATAAAATTTAATAGAATAAGGGATTATAATATTGGAATAATAATAGTATAACCGTTAATAAATAGATATAACTAATAGTAATAGGCAGTATTAAAAAAGGATACTATAGTAATGCGACCGTTAATAAATAGATATAATTAATAATAATAGGCAGTATTAAAAAAGGATATTATAATAGTATAACCGTTAATAAATAGGTATAATTAGTGGTAGTAAGCGTTATTAAAAAAGAATACTATAAAATAGTACCAGCCGAGGTTTTCTTATAGTAATAAATAGGATTCCTAATTTTTAAATAGCCTTAATAATTAATTAAAAAAGTCGAATAAAATAAATGCTTAGTTATAAATAATAATTCGGATAATTAACTAATAATAAAAGGTAATAATAATATTATAGTTTAAATATATATAGAAACCTATTAAATTTATAAGGTATAAAGATAATAAAAAAGTAATTTAAATAATTTAAATTATAGGTTATAAAGAGGTAATTATAAGTATTTTTATAAATTTAGAAATTTAATAACTATAGCGCGGCAATATTCCCGTTTTAAAAGGCAGTAAAAATATATGCGAGTTAAAAAAACCTCGGTTTTAAACGTTTTAAGGCTTAATGGCTAGATTTAAATATTTAAAGGGCATATAAGTAATTAAATTACCTAAAATGGTACATATTTATTAATATTTACTATAAAACCAGTAAATAAGCTATAAAGTATTTAGGTTTAGTGCTATTAGGGTTATTTTATACATAAATTATATAAAGATTAGCCCTATATATTTAATATAATAATGTATTATTTGCTAGTTGTCACGGCAATTAGCTATGGTGATATAAGGATATACCTTAAACTTAATTCATATAATATAACAAAGCTGGAGAGACTAATTACAGGTGTATAGGTTGAAAATCAGGTATGGTGTATATGAGATGTGCATAGACCACCTGGGTGTACAGACCACCTAATTACGTAATCCACTTATTACGGTGTATGCCGTAACACTAGTTAATAAATTATAGCCGATTATACCTTAAAAAATGCCTATAAAAGGTAATTATAATATAAGTGCCCCTATAGATTTCTGAATTAAATGGCTATAGTACGGTAATATTCCCATTTCGGAAGGCGCTAATAGGCATGCGGCTTAAAAAGTAAAACATTAAGCGTATAAATTTAGTATATTTATAGTATACGCACTAAATAACTGCCTAAAACGGGAATCGAACCTATATCCGGTATTTACTGGTTTTAATTATACTATTAAACTATAAAGGCTTATTAAAAAATAATTTTTATATTATTATTTTTTAATATAAGTATTACGAATTAAAATAAAACTATTAAAACCGCTAAATAACCGGCTTATTAAATATATAAATCTATATATATAAATTAATCCGGATAACTAATTTATATATATAATTATATATATAATATAAATATTTATTAATTAATTAAATATATATATTTAAAATTATATATATAATTATATATATAAAATTATTTCTTTTATTAATCTATCGGAATTATATTAACTCCGCGCCGATAGTTAGGACCTTAATAGCGATTATAAATAAATGCTACTATAATATAGATTATCTTATAATAATACACTATATTTTATCCAGGTAATTAAATTAGGAAAGGCGTAATTTATTATAGTAGATTATTTTATAATAATCCGCTGCATTTTACCCTAAATGGTTAAGCTAAAAAAGGCGTAACGTATTATTATAAAATAATCTATTACGATATAGTTATATATTATTTTTATTAATTTAATTATTTAATCTTTTTTTCTTTTTAATTTTCCAATTTCGTATTACCTTTTAAAATTTATATATCGTTAGCTAAATTAATAAAAAAAATAACATAATATAAACAGAAAATAAAAACAGTATTTATAAAATTATAATAACTATAAGTCGTTACTTATAATAGCCGTAACGTTTATAATATATAATAAGTTATTTAGTTTTAAAAATAACTTATAAACACATAGTTTAAGTTATATACAATAAATTAAACGCGGTTAACGTTAATATAGTTAAATAATAAAAAACTCCGACCCACTTATAAAGTATTATAGCTTATTAAGGTTTTCTTAATATTAATTATTTTAAATTATTAAAGTTAAAATAGGTTTTTATTAAGTTTATACGCTGCCTTTTACCTATTATAATTAAAGAAAAACGTAAAACTATTAAAATAGAAAAAGGACCTTAACGAATTATATATATTTATAATAATAGTCCGGGGGAATATTTAGTATTAAAAGACGGTTCGGTTAATCTATATATCTTTTTATCGGTATTTTATAAAAATTACCTTAATTCCCTTTTTTTTATACGTTATCCTATATAACGTATTTTTTTTATATTAAACAGGCTTTTTTATATTAATTTAGCTTATAAGGATAAAGAAAAAACTAAAGGTAGCTAATTTAATATTATATTTAATATATATTTTAAATAATACTTCCTATAGCTTTTTTTATAATACCTTTTATTACTTTTTACTATTAATATATAATATTTAAAATGACTTAAATTATAATAAATCGGTTCCCTAAACTACCTATTTATTAATAGTTTAAAACGTTAATAGTTTATAAATAATTTATTAGCTTTTATAATATAGGAATATAATTAATAGCGTTTTAATCCTATACCGGCTTAATACTATTAATATATTGATTCTTTAAATTAGCTATTATAGTTATAAAAGCTTATTATTATATAATATAATTATTAATATTTTATAATATTTAATTATTAATATATCGGGTTTTCTATTTAATAGCGAAATATAATCTACTATATATATTATAATATATATATTTTATATATAGATATTATACTTTTTAAACTATTAATAACAGTAAACTATTTAATTTAATATATAACCTATATTCTTAAGCTATTTATATATTATTATATTTTAATATATATATTTAAAGTTATTTTAGGTAATTAATTTTACCGGTATATTTTTATATTTTATATAAATAACGAAATATAATTATCGATTATTTTAACCTTTATAAAAAATCCTATCTGCTTTTTTTATTTATATATACCTCTAAAAATTCCTAACAGTAATATTCGTTAATATTATTTATTAATAATTATCGAATACCTTACCGATTATATCTGCTTTTAAACCATTATTAAAAATAAGCACTTTTTAAAACCCGTAACCTATACGAGCAGATTTAGAAAATATACGCAAAATAGCGAAGCGGTTATAATAGAAAAAATAATAAAAAAAGAAAAACGAAAAAGAAAAGAACGAAAAAGAAAAAAACGAAAGGAAAAAAAACAAAAGGAAAAAGAATAAATATCTGCTTTCGGACTTTCTCTTATTATATCGGGGGCTATATAAACTTTAAACTTTATATTTAAAAAACCTTAACCCTAAATAGGGAAATAAGCTAAATAGTATTATAGCTTTTTTTAATAACGTACCCTTTCTTAATTACCCGCCCTCTTTTAATAGCCCGCTTTTTTTTAATAGTATATTAATATTATCGCTTTTATTATAATATTCGGCGTACCGAATCTTTATTTTAATAACGCCCGCTTATATTTAAATATTTACCTTATTTAAATTATTTCCGAACTGGGCTATATTTTAAAAGAAAAAAATAACTTAACGGTAGCGATTTTTTACTTTAAAAAGTACTATAAATTATTAATAGAAATATATTTATTATTATATATAAATTATTAATTATATATAGTTATAAAATATTTATAAAATATTATAAAAGGCGGAATAGTATTAAATTAATTATTTTAAGCATTTTTAAATATTAAACTAAAAATAATTAAAAATTATATACTTTTAGTATAAAATGCCTAAATATTTCTTTTATAAGGGTATATTTTAAGTAAATATATTTAATTTAAATCGGGTTTTAAAAAAAAATTAAATATATTTAAATAAGGTAATTAAAATATATTAATTTAATTACCGTTTTCGGTTATAATAGCTATAAATCTAATAAAAAATATCGTTTATATATTTAATAAAACCTTAATATATATTATTATCGAATATAAATAAAAGTTAAAACGTATAAACTTTTTCCTAAAATAGTTTAATATTATTATAGTTTACCTTTTTTAACTCTACTATAAAATATTATATTTTATTAAACTAATATAATTAAAAAGGTTCGGAATTAATTTAAATACTAACTTTAAAAATATTATATAAACCGTCCCTATAATAGGGTATATAGTATATATTTTTAATTATTAATTTATATTTTAATAATCTATTATAACTAAAATCGCTTTAATTAAATTTAAAGCGATATATAGCGTTATAAAATATATAAATACGTTAATAGAAAAAATCGCCGGATTAAATAGAAACTTAATTTATTAATAAAAAAAAATAAACCCGTATTTTAAAATAATTACGTTAATATATTATAAATTTTATAATATTATAACCTATAAATAGCTATTTTATAAATCGGTAAATACCTTAGTCCGTTTAATAAATTAACTATTAATAATTCGATAAAAAAAATATAATATATTTTTTATATTAAATTAGCTATATTTAAAAAACTTTAGGACTATTTTTTTATAATATATTTATATTAAATTTTAATTTATACGATTTTATTTTATATATTTATTAACCTATTTACGGCTATAAAATTAGCTAATTTAATAAATTAATTATATTTAAACATTTATCGGATATATTATTTAGGCTTATATATAAAAGTAAACCCTACCGGTATTAAAAAATGCTAATTTAAGTATTATTAATTAAGTTATTTAATATTTTAGCTAAAATAGCAAATATCGAAAAAAAAAATAAAACTAAGGAATATTATAATAAATATATCAAAACTAACGTATTAATCTTATTTTTATTTTAAACTATTTCGATAAAACCGATTTTATTTATATATAAAACGATCTGTTTATTAATATAGTTTTATTACTTTTTATAAATAAACCTAAATTCCATTTATATTTTTAAAATTTTACCGTATTATTTAAATATATAGCTATATATTTTATTATAAAATACCCGTATTTAT
Organism: Xylariaceae sp. FL0662B; assembly: GCA_022376535.1. Lineage (NCBI taxonomy): Eukaryota > Fungi > Ascomycota > Sordariomycetes > Xylariales > Xylariaceae > Xylariaceae sp. FL0662B. The sequence continues at coordinate 6,606 of JAJJKD010000156.1, read as the reverse complement.
ATATAATAACCCGCTATAATAAGGTACCGAAACGGTACCGCCGCCGATAGGTATTTACCTGAAAAAAATCTTCGCTTTAAAAAATCTAAACGGTATTAAATTATAAAATTAAATATATAGATTTAATATATTAAAAAAAAAAATAAAAAATCTTAAATTTAATCGTTATTTATATAAATTAAATATTTAATTTTCTTATAAAAAAAAAATTATAAAAAAGTTAAAAAAAATTATAAAGTAGAAAATTATTACGTTATTTATAAATATTTATTATGCGCGTTTAAAAAATAATAAGCCGGAAAAATTTTATTATAAATAACTATAAATAAATAAAATCCTAATTATATTCCGGGATATACCTTTAATTTTAAATTTATTAATATTTAATAAAATAAATTAAAAAAAAATAATAAAACTATTTTTATAAAATATATTTATTTTAAATATTAATAGTTTAAATAGTAGATAATTAGGTAGTTTAGGTACGGAAATATAGCTATTTAGGCTATATAAAAAGCATTATCGGTAGGCGAAATTATATTTAATATCCGTATGTTCTTTTTTTCCTATTTAGGGCCGAATAATAATATTAATTAATAATAAAAAAGCAACGGAACTTTTATCCTAAAGCCGTTACTACCGGATAATAGGTTTATAAAAAACGAATTATATAAATATAAAAAAATCTATTAATATATTAAAAAGAAAATTAATAATAATTATATAATATTTTTAAATAATAAATATACCTATAAACTTATTAATAATAGAAATAGCTATAATCCGATATAATTATAAATTTTCTTTAACCTTATAAAAAAAAAATCCCTTAACTATATAGAAAAAAAATCCCTTAATTTTATAAAAAAGAAATCCGGTAACCTTAATCCCCGATAATTTTTTAATTATTTAATTAATAAAAAAACGGTATAGTTTAATACTATAAACGGATTAGTATTAATTAAAAAGCTATAAAAGTACTGCTTTTTTTTTAATTAACTTAAACGCTTTAAAGTTATATTATTTTTTACTATTAATAAATATATCGTTTTTTTTTATAAAATAAAACGTAACTATTAAATTAATTACTTATAGTATAACTAAAAACCTTTAAACGAAGTATATAAAGATACTTTATATTAGGTAAAAAGCTATAAAACCTAACGTTAATTTTTCCGGAAAATAGCTATTACCTTTAGTAAATTTATTACGGAAATTTTAGGAAAATATATTTAATATATTATCGGTTTAGCTTAATTAAAGATTTAGTAAAAATAGGAAGGTCGTTATTTTTATTAAAATAAGAAGGTCGTTATTTTTAGCGATTGATTTACGGTATATACCTTATTAAATAACGAATATATATATTTTTTAGATTAAAATTAAATATATATTTTAAAAAAAAATATAAATTAAATTATATATTTATAATAACTATTAATTATTAATTATTTTTTATTATGCCCGATTTTTTTATATTACTATTAGTTATTAAAATAGGCATTTTTAGCTTTATTATTTATTACCTATTAATATACTAATCCATAAAACGTATAAACGGTATTATTTTAATTATTAGTCCTTTTGCTATTTTTAAATAAAGCGAACGTAGCTATAAACTTTTATTTCCGGTTTTTAGATATTACTATTATATTTAACTAACATTAGCTAAACCCGAACGACTTTTTAAAGGTATTAAAACGATTTTTTATCGCTATTTCTTTTTTAATAATTAATTTAAGTTTCGATAGCCTATCCGATATATCCTATAAAAGGATATTATATTCGATTTTATTTTTAAATATATCCATTTTTAGCCTATATATAAGTATAACCTAGTAGTATTTAGGGTAAAAAAAATCGGGTATTTTATTAATTAAAAGGATTAAAAAATTAAGCTAATCCTATTTATAATCTTTTATTAGCGTATTAAGGCTTTTTTTAAAAATAAATAATATATTTATAAAATATAAATAATATATAATATATATAAAGTTTATATAGTTAATTATAAAGTTTTTAACGGCCGGCTTAACGGGAGGTTTTTTATTAAATTTATTAATAAATACCGGGTCGTATTTACTATATTTAATAAATTAATCGAAACCGGATTTACCTTATTTAAAGCGAAATATTGCTAAATCGAAAGCCGGGTTAATAATAATAGCGGTAAAGCTTAAGCCCGATATTATTAAAAACCCGTACGGGCCGATTTCGGTCTTAATTAAAGCGATTTTTTTATCTATTAAGATACGGTAAATTACCTTATTTAGCTTTTTAAAGTTAACCGTTTAGGTTTTAATAATATATTAAATACTGCTATTTACCCCGTACCTAATCCTATAATATGCCTTAAAGTTAGTAAAAAAATATACTATTAAATAGTTAAAGTTATATATATTTACCTAGCTTTATAAAGCTTTAAAAAAGGCCTTTAAAATAATGGTTAATAGGTAATTAAACCTGGGATCTTTTATACCTATATACCGAAAAAAATCGGCAGCCTTTTTTTTCTTATTCCGTAATACTTTACCGCAATTTATAATAACTATTAAATCTTAATACGTCTTTTTTTATTTTTAAAGGAAAATATATTTATTACCGCTTTAAAAATTATTTATAATAATTATATTTATAAAGCGTAAAAACTATATTTCGAACGATTTTATATTACCCGTTATTTTACTAATAGTAATAAGTATATATTATATTACGTCGGCCGGTTTCGGTTACGTTTTAAAGAATTCTTTAACGGCTTTAATATTAAAATATTTAATTTTTCCGGTCTTAAAAATCTCGATTATTTTAAGGGTATTTTAGTTAAGCGGAGCTATAGTTATTGTTTATTTATAAATCGCTAAATAGATAAAGCTTTCGGTAGGAAGGGTTAAAATTATAATAGGGAAGGTTGAAGTTTTAGTAGGAATAGTTAAAATTATAGTAGAGATAGCCGAAAATGCTTTTATTTAAGTTAAAAGTATTTTTATTTAAGTTAAAAAAAAGGATAAGGTAAGCGAAACTGTATATAAGGGGGCATATGTCGATGCGTTATAAATAATAGCTTTTAAAGGACCTTTAATAATAATATATAGCTATTTTAAGGTTTTATTTAATATTATATTTTATATTTATAAATTAAGGTATTTTTTATATAAAATTTAAGGGTTTAAGGCATTAATAGGTTATTTTAGCCTTTTATAGGTATATACTTATTTAAAGAAGTTAAAATTAGGCTTTTATAAAAGTACGATAAAATAAACTAAAATATTTTAATATAATAAAGGCGCTAGGTATAGAATATTTAATATATTTATAGCTTAAAATATTCCTTTTATAAAGCTAAAAGCCTAATTATTAAATGGCCTTTATTATATATACGTACGAATTACGATAGAATTGCGATTTATAGTAATAATCTGTTATTATTAAATTAAAAGGTAAAAGTTATAAGCTATAGTAGTAGGGATTTAGTTACCACTATTAAGGTCCTATAGGTTACGTAACTATGTTACGTAATTACGCTAAACCTAATTTAAACTAGCCTATTATGGATTTAACTATAGTGGTTTAATAATAGTGGTTTAATATTAGGTACTTTTTGTTTTTATCGTTAAAAAACGCGTTTTACGGCTTTAAATCCATTCATTTCCTTTTTATATAAATATCCCGTTTTTTCTTTATATATAACCTTATTACGTAATATACGTAACGTTATACTATCCCCGTAACGTTACTTTATCCTATTTTATAGTATAGTAGTTCTATTAATAAAGGCTTCGATTCGTACGGTAAGTCGATTTATTAAAATTAGCTTTTTAAAGGCTGAATTTAGGGTTTTCTTTATAAATGCGTTTAATAAATTATCTTTACTATTTATTTATTTAATTTTTAATATTTTTCGTTATTTATATAACTTTCGAAATAATATTATATCGATTATTAACCTTTTTTCTGATATTATTTTTAGCTTAATTAGGTATTTATATAGTAATTTCGAATCTATATAAACAATTATAGGCATTTATAGTAATTTAAAGGTATCGGTAATTTAGTTAATTATTATATTAAATATAATAGTATTATCGAAACTTAAAATTATCCCGTATAATTTATTTATTAATATATTTTTAGTAATTTTTTTATATTTAATTAAATTTTAATAGATTATATTATTATAAATCGGGAAATTCGTATCTAACCGAATTTTAATTATTAATACGATAATAAACCTTAATTAAAAGCTAAAATCCTTATTATTTATAAACGATTTATTTATAAAAATAAATAACTTAATATTATTAAAGTTTAAAGGTATATATTTTAGTCCTTTTTTTAAGTTATTTATTTATTATTTAATTCGGTTATTAAAGGCGTTAATATTTTTATTTATTAGCTATATAATCTATACTACTATTAATAGGTCAAATAATATTTCCGGTTAATAAATTAAAGCTATATATATACCTTTTATACGTTAAATAATATACTATTATAATATATTAGTTATTAATTTATTGATTTTTTATAATTATTAGCCTTAATTATGCTAAATAAATATTATATTTTTTCCTATAAATTAAATTCGGTTATTATTAAATTCGATTTTTTATATAGTGGTAAGGTTTATTTTTAGTTTTATATGGAATCCTGCTTTTTTAAGTTTATTCTTTTTTAATTTTAAAGAACTTTCCGTAGTAATATTAAAAGTATTATCGGTTTATAGTCCTATAATGGTAAAATTTTTAGCATTTTTATAAGTTATTAATAAATACAGGTTATACGTTAATATTTTTATAGCTAGTTTTTTTTTATAATACGTATAGTACGTTTTAAACTAATATAATCCTAATTTTATAAAACTATATAAAGGTTTAATTATTTTAAAATAAATACTTTTAGGATATTTACTAACGATTTTTTTCGGTAGCTATATGTAGATCTTTTTTTTAAGTTTATTATTAGTTTAAATATATATTTAAATAATATTTTATAGTTTTTTTTTATACTATAAATTTTAAATAATAAAGGTATTAATATAAATATTAAGCGTTAATTTATTTATTAAATAATCGGTAACTATATAAATATAAATTCTTTTTTTTTATTTTTATAATTTTAAATAATTAATCGTAATTTTTCGTATGGTTTAATTATTTTCCTTTTAACCTTTTATATAAGTTATATATTAAAAATCTTTTCGGTAATATATATTTAATCGAATTTTATAAATTCGAATATTTCCTAAATAGCAAAATTATTAATTTCTATAAAATCTGATTTTTAAAATAATCTTTTTAGGGCTTTTATAATTTTATTCCGTTTTAGTTTAATTACTAATTTAAAATCGATCTCTTTTTTATATAAAAAGAATATATTAAATATATAATATATAATAAGGATATAATTTACGATAGGGTCTATAATAAAATATTTCCGGGATTTATTTTGTCCTTTTTTTACGGATTATTATTTTTTAGGAGCCGTTATAAGTTTTTATATCGGTTTTTTTATCGTTTTTAGCCCTATAGGTTTTTATATTGATTTTTTTATTATCGTTAATATTCCCGGTATTTTAATAGGTTTTTATATCGATTTTTTTATCCCTACCGGTATTATCGGTTTTTATATCGATTTTTTTATAGCTTTTACTATTTCTTATTAGTTATAGTAATATTTTTTAATTTAAATATATCGAAATTTCGTTAATCCGTTTATATTAATAATAACGTTGCGGTTTTTAAAAATAGTAATTTTAAAAGATCTTATTTATTTTTTCTTTTTTTTTATACCATTATTTCTATCTATAGTAAAAATATAAAGATTTCTTATACTATAAGGCCGTTTTATATATTAACCGTACGATTTATATTAACCTTAAATCGTATTTTCTTTAATATTTTTATAGCCTTTTATATAATTTCGGCTTATTTTATAATATTAGGGAACGGTAAAAAATCGGTAATAACTTTTAAATAAATATTAAATATTAATAGTATTAATATAAAGTTATTAAGGTCGGCCGTATTATTAAATACTTTTATAGCTATTTAAAAAATCGTATTTAGGTTTATATAGTAGCCGATTTCGTTTTTTAAGATTTCGTAAATACGTTTTAAGGGTCTATATATTCTTTTAATCTTTCTAACTACCTAATAAGCCTTAACGGGTATTTTTTTATAGATAATGCCGATAATTTATACGTTATTTTTAAATTCCTTAAATATAAAATTCGTACCGGAATTATAAATAATAATATTAAAAAAGCTTTAATATACGTAAATCTAATATTTATAAAATACGTTTTATATATTTTTAACTAATAAAAATTTTAAAAATATTACTATTTAAAACGATATAGCCGTATTAATAATATATAGTACGTTTTAGCCGTTAAAATAAACTATATTTATTACTATTTTATAATTAAAATTATATTTATTTCGGATTATAAATTTAAACTTTTAAAAAGTAAAATCGTAAATTTAATAGTAGTAATAAAACTTTTAAATTTCGTTAAAGATTAATATATTAATATCGTTATATTTAATTACTTTTAATAGATTATATAATTTTTCGGTTTATAGGTACTTAAATCGATAATATAGT
>JAJJKD010000155.1:0-100492 GCA_022376535.1 Xylariaceae sp. FL0662B | reverse complement strand
CTTTATATATTTTTACCTTAAATAAATATAGGGTATTTTAAATTTTAATCAATTTAATTATTTAACGATTTAATACTATTTTTTTAAAATTAATAATATTTTATTAATTTCCTTTAATAAATTTTTACAATAAGGTTTCTGTTATGCCGTACCGGCACCCCCACTAGTGAGGCACGCTAGTGCCTCACTACTTTTATAATACGTGCGCGATGCGCACGTATTGAAAACTCTTCTCTCCTTTCTTCCTTAAGAGTTAGTTTTGTAATATATACAATTACCACCTAGCTTAACCAAGTTTAACAGTTTCCCGCCTTAATTTTTTTATAGCCTTTTATAGCGCTTAATTTTTTAGCAATATTAAATAATACTTAATAATTTTCCTTTTTATATATATATTTTTTTAGGTTTAAAACTAATAGTTAATTAAAACCGGATAAAATTTTACTTTAAATATTATCCGGTTCGATATTTAAAACAAATCTTTTAATATATTAATTAAATCTTTATCTTCCTTTTTAACAGTTCGGTTTATAATATAAAAAAGTATATCCCATACTTTATCGTCTTCTATAATTTAATTAAGGTCTTTTTTTTCCTATTTTTAAAATTTTATATTTAAACCTATAACAAACGGATCTTTCCCGAACTCTATAATAATATTTAGCTTTAATATAGGCGAAATAATAATTTATTTTATAATATTATTTCATTCTTAAATCTCTAATATTTCTTTTATATAATACTTAACCGCTTTAATTTAATATAACTAATATTGTAAAAAAAATAAATCAAAACATTTGCTATTCGATATAATATAAGCAGTAATAATAGCCGTAACCCTTTTAATTATTATTTTTAAAATAATACATTATTCGATACGATATCTTTTATTATTAATAAAACGGACAGTTTAAAATACCCCGGTAAGGTAAAAAATTAACCCTAATTATTAAATAAATAAAAGTAAAATAATTTTAATAATAAAACCTCTGTTTAAAAGGATATAATTAATCGGTTTTCCCGATATATAATTATAAATAAAGCCAAATAATAAAATTTTAATTATATTTTCTATTTAATTATCGATTTATATAAAATTTATAGCCGATTCGGATTTCTTAATATCGATAAATAAAGCATACTTATAAGCTAAATAGCTTTTTAAATTAATAATGCGCTTTTAATTTAATATTATAGCTTATATAAATTATAATTTAATTCTTATAGAACTATTAATTAATTATATGGCGAATATATTAATTTAAATATTTATTAATTAGTTTTAAATGTCGAATTTTTAAAGCTAATTTTTAATAATAATATATATAGGAATTATATTTTTAAAAGGCTAAATTAAAAAACCTTTTTTAAATTAAAAAACAATTTCCTTTAATTTACTTTTATTTTTTTTAAGCCATTTTCGGATAATAGTAATATTAATTTTATTACCGGCTAATATAAATATAAAACGTTATAGCTTAAAACTACCCGGTTTTTTTAAAAATACCGGCTTTTTTTTTAAAAATTAAAATACCGTATTCGGAAATATATAAACGGACTTTAATTAAAAAATATTATATATAGTATTATTATTATTAACGATATTATAAAAAGAACTATATTAATCTCGTTTTTATCTATAATAAATATTGGGGTTAAAGTTATTATTATCCTTAACTATTATAGCTTCTAATATAAAAGCGATTTTTATTTTATTAGATTTTATTTTTTAATTATTATTATATTTTAATAATATAAATTAAATACTATAATTTTTAATATTCTAAAATAATAATAAACCGAAATTATACCGTTAAAAATTTTCGGGGTCGAAATATATAACATTTATAGTTTTTTCCTTTTCGGCAGCTTTTTCCGTACGGGCTTTTTTTAATTCCTTATAATCTATTCGCATTTTATTTTACTATTTTACGGGTAAAGGTTTATTTATATAGTTCCGTAAACCGTAATTAGGTTTATTATATCGGAAATATTTTATTTAAAATTAATTAATAAAAAATAAGGAAAAACGGGTATTCCCTATAATAAAAAATAATACTTTACTTTATTTTCCGGAATTTTATTTATTATTGGTAAATGTTTTTATAAAATTCTTTATAATTATAGCTATATATTTCGTAAAATTTAAAAAAATAAACCAATTTTTATAAAAAAAATTATTACGGTTTTTATAAATATTTATTTTACCTATTAATATAGTAATATAGCCTAATTAATAACGTATATTAAAAAAAAATATACTATTTTTTAAAATATTAAAATCTATAAGTAATTATTTTATAATAAAACGATTTTATAAACGTAATTAAAGTTATTAGTTTATTTTTTTATTTTATATTTTGTAAAGGAAACTTTTTACGTAATAAATAACTATATTATCAATAATTCGGTTTATTAGCTTTTAGGTTTAATATATAAAATTAATAAGCGATTTATTTTTATACCGCTTTAATACTTTTACTTTATTAATAAATATTCGCTTTACCTTTTTATCTTTTATATTATATTTATTTAGAAAAGCTTTCTATATTTTTTTTTAATCTTTTTTAATATTTTTAAAAAAAAAATAGTACTAACGTTTAACTTTTTCGCTAATAAAACCCTTTCGGAAAATAATAAAGGTATAACTATCCGGGTTATTCCGATTAAATATTATAATTTTATAATTTTATAAATAAAAATCGGCGTCCTTTTTAAAAAGCCTAAAAAAGGTTAAATATAATATAATTAAGTTAATATATATCGGAATAAGCTTTAATCCTAAAGTAAAATCGGTAAATATTTCCGGTTTAAATAAAATACTTTTCGGAATATTTATAAATTAAAAAAAAAAGCTCGATTCGCTTATTTTTACTTTTATTAATACTTTTTATACTAAATATATCCCTAATTAATTTTTTTTAATTAAATTTTAAAACTTTTTACTACTATTTAATTAAGCGAGGTGGTTTATAAAAGATTTTTCCGATATTAATATATAAGGAAAAGTTTAGGAGGTTTATTTTTTTATGAAATAATAAAATACTAATAATAGTAAAATATTTTAATATAATAATAATTTTAAATATTTAATATAGGGGCTTAAGAATAATAAGCCGATAATAATATACTTTTAAAAATAATATACTTAATTTATAGTAATAAAAATATTAAATAATTTATATATAAATATAGCGCCTATAATATAATTTTAAGAGGTAAAAAATCGATAAAGTTTATATATTATAAGCTATTTTAATATATAAAAAATATAAATAATATATAGGTAATAAATAATAAAATTTTAGCGTAATAAATTAATAGTAAAATAAATAATATGTCCGGTATATAATATATAGGTAATATTAATAAAAGGTAGGTATTAAACCTATAAAGGCGGGATAAAAAAATAATAACTTTTGCGAAAATTTTTAAAAAGGTACTTAAGGTAAAAGGAATTTATCCTTTATATATTTCGCCGCCTAATTACTTTATACTATTCGCTTAAATTTTTAACGCTATACTATTATATTAATAAAATCGCTTAATATTTGTACGCCTTAAAAATAATTTTTAAGCACCCCCGTATACTAAATAAGGAAAAGGTAAAACTTAAATAAAAATTTTATAAAGGGGGAATATTCCGCCTATATTAAATAATGATAAAGCTATATTATTTCTATTTATTATATTTCTTATTATATAGTAATATTTAATATCCGTAAGGTATTTATTAATATTAAAAATAGGTTAATAATAAAAAGGAGATAAAATTAATAATAAAATTATTACCTTTTTAATATAAAAAATAAAAATAATATTAAAATACCTAATAAATTAAAATAGTAAATAAGGTTTTTATAAATAAACCGCTAGGTATATAAGTAAATTAAAACATAATCGAACCCTTACCGAAACTATAAATAGGATATTTTACTATAATTTCATTTTCGCCTCTTAATCTTATATATCCCGGCCAAACCCCTAAAATATAACAAAAAAAAGGGATATAAATAGCAAAAATAGTATGATTAAAAAATGAAGATCTCAAACTAAAATACAGTAGGAATTAGGTATTTAGTATAAACTGTGGGCTTAGTCACCTTTTAGCCCCACAATAAAGCAGGCAGGGCAGGTACATTCATACGTACCTAACGGACGGACCAATTTTAGGTACCCTGATACCTTAGGTAAGTAAGGTTGTCAAGGATGCTTCTATTGGTCTGGTGCAGATCTCTAAACTCCCTAACCTAAACCTTAATCGCCGAACTGACACCAATTTGTAACCTTGGTCATCGGCCTAATTCATCCTTTACATACATTGACATGCGTAGTACGAGTACAAACAGCCTACATACCCCCATTCACTTGGCCATCATCGCCCCCGTGTCTTTCGGATTGATCGATTGATTCATAATCCACAGAGTTGCCGAGATAGGATCGACTGTACATACATCTCCTATCTCCTGCTACCTAGGTACTATCTATTTGCCGGCTGCGACTGTCAACCCGAGGCAAGACGAATTTGAAGATGCTGCATGAACTCCCTCCAACCCTACCCGACCAGCTACGTTCATGAAGTTGTCACGGCGTAGAACCCATCAGCAATGGACTTCCCACGCCAGAATGGTGGTCCCGCTTACGGTCGCGACATGAGCCGTGCCGAGAGGTTCGAGGAGGAGAAACGTCGCATCGTGGAAAGCTGCTTCAACAAGAAGGATGTCGATGGGTCCTGTAAGATGTCCTCCTCGCTCCGAATTCTGACTGTTTATTTATTGTTCCCTACTTTCTGCTTTCTGCTTTCTGCTTTCTGCTTTCCGCTTTTTGTCTTGTCTGACATTGACCCCGACACTGACATACGCCGTGCAACTCTGTAGTACTCGAGACCTACATCACCCACATCAAAATCACCGAATACTCTACCCATCCGACCTCTCCCCCGCCCCCCGATGCCCGAACTCAAGGAGAAAAGCCTCGAGTCATCATTGTGGCCGTGCGCAAGTCGGGCCGCGTCCGCATGCACAAGTCGAAAGAGAACGCGAACGGCTCATTTTCCATCGGCAAAACTTGGGATCTGAACGACCTCTCCGCCATTGAGTCTTTCACCGGCTCAACTGTCGATCCCCAAAAGCGCACATGGGCCGGCGACACCGGATTCATCGTCAATATTGGGAAGCCTTACTATTGGCAAGCCCAGGCGGATAAGGAGAAGAAGTTCTTCATCGCAAGCTTGATAAAGATTTATGGCAAATACACAGGGGGCAGCATTCCCGACCTACGAGGCTTCGACCCCATCGAGTATGATCAAGTGCTAGGTTCTCGAAGACCGCCACCAGCCTATTCTGCCTCTTCACCCGCCGAGACTACGCCCCTTCTCGCGCGTCCCATGCAAACGTCCACTCCGCCTCGTCCTTCACCTGCACCTCCACGAATGGAGCCCAAACCTTCGCGACCCGATCCTATGCTACCGCGAGCCGAAGCCGCTTCTGCCCAAAACAATCCCAACTTTGCAGCCGCCACAAGCGGAATGCAGCCCTATAGACCTAGCAGATCTCCCGCTTCACCTGCGCGCAATCTAGCACCTCCCAATGGGACCTCTTCGCCAGCTTCTAGCGCTGACACTGTCCGTATGGGGAACCAGGCGGCCGCATTACGCAGTTTAGGAAGAAACAATAAGAGTCAGGATTCTGTAGCAGCCTCGGTCTCTACGACAAGGAGCGATGACACCGGAAGCATACCTCCACGCTCAAGAGGCGGTATGTCGGGACCCGGCGCACCTGGTAGGTTCGGTGATCCCTTGGAGGCCCCGCCTCAAGTGGATGTACCGGACAGGAAAAGGCCACCCATGGATCCAACGAGACCAAAGGAGATTACGGATAGTGATCTTGTGCCCGCTCCGCTGATGAGCCAAGGTGTTCGAAGAGACCCTCCGCCCCGAAGCGCTGAGCGCATGTCGCCTCGAAATAATTCTGTTGGGAAGCGCTCAGACACGAGTTTATCCACAGAGAGACCGATACCCTCGCCAGCACCCCCACCTGTGCCAGAGCCTGCACCAGCACCAACACCGGAACAGGCCCCCGATGCATCTTCCAGCCCAATAGCTAACACGAGTAGCTCACCTCCCGCCTCCGCCGCTTCGGGCTCTGCACCGGGAACACCAGCAACGGAGACAGCAGTGGAAGAGGACGCCCGTCCTGGGCTAGGTCCTATGATAAAAACGAAGAAATCCCACCGTGATGTAGCCGGATCCCTGTGGAAGGCCGCTTCAGCTGCCGCCGCTTTCAAACCGCGCCCTGGCGGAGCAGGAGAGCGACTACGAGAAGCCCATATCAAAGCTAGCAAGGATGAACCAGACGGGATTACCAGTGTCGTCCCAGCGCCGCCGCGCCCGGAACCCAGAACTGAAACACCGAAAACCGCCGAGCTGGAGAAGAATTCCGCCGAAAGAGGATCTGATGTCCCCCAGGTCAAGGTCACAGTACCAAATTCCAGTCGACCAACTAGCTTGCAGGCTTCCGTCAAAGAGAGTGAAAGAAAGAGTCAGGACGGACTTCGACAAGACGATGCACCGCGGCGCTCAACTGTGGTCGGAAACGATGCGAAGTACTTGTCTGCTCTAGGCGTCGACATGTCTATTCTGGCCGATACGACGGGGGAGTTCACAAGATACTTGGATCATTTCGGATGGGTGCCTGGCGAGCCGATGCGAACTCTCAACTTTGAGGACATGAAGCTTGATATTGATCGGGAACTCAATAAAGCCCAGGCTGGAGGCTGGGTTGTGCGATTTCGAGAAGAGGACGATCGTGTGGAAGCAATCAAGAATGGCCTCGACGTCGCCATCACGGAATGTGAAGAACTCGACAATTTGCTTACTCTCTACAGCGTGGAATTATCTGTGAGTACAGGTCTTTTCTAGTCGGTCACATATTACCTACTAACCACTAGTTCAGACTTTATCCGAAGATATTGCGTACATAGAAGCCCAAGGGCAAGGTCTTCAGGTACAAGCCGCAAATCAGAAATTGCTTCGAAAGGAGTTGGAGTCGCTGCTAGATACATGTGCTATCACATCAGACGATCTCCGGGCTCTGGCCAACACACCTCTCGATTCCCCTGGAGGCCTGGAGGAAATTGAAGCAGCACTTGTTACCTTGTATAAGGCGATGATGAAGATCGACTCCTCCATGGCCGCCTCCGAGCCTCGAAAGAGCGAAGACACAAGCTTAAGCGGCCAACAGTCAGCCTTCAACACAGATTACGGCAAAATGCGCATTGTCCAAGAAAAGAAGGAAATGTACCGTTCGGAAAGCGCAGCATTCCTACACAGACTCGGAGCCTTTATATCGCGGCAATTTGACCAGTCGATTCAAGCGACCAAGGCTGCTCTGGAAGGAGCTTTGTCGAAGAAGGTTGATCCTCACCATCACGATATTGGACGAGAGCATCTCTGGCGTTACAGCCCCCTCATAGTCTACACCAGAGATGTGGACCTAGACACTTGGAACCGGTACATGCAAATCTATCAGGAAAAAAGCGTTCTACTCTACAGAAATAGATTTAAAGACATTGTGGATTCATGGAAGCGAAATGCTAGGAAACCCGCTGGTGAAGAGGCCGAACTGCTCTTCACATCACAGGCGGAGAAGCACCAAGAGAGTACCATGGCTACCGCCAGAAAACTTACCGTGAAGCGAAGCCAGAATCTGGCTAGGAGTTTACGGGGTCCGCTGGGTGACGGTAGTAAGATAAGCCTGGACAAGCCTGTGGAAAGCCGCAGCCTCCCCTATGAAGTATTTGCAGGCATAATGGACGATCTCCTACCTCTTGTCGAGATTGAGCAGAACTTTATCGTCGACTTCTTCCATGCTACCACTCTGGAAACGTCCGACTTCCCCGACTTGGTAGCAGCGACGAAGCCTCGAGATCGACGCGGTGGTGATCTCAGACGACATCGACTCATGGAGCCGGACCGGGAGTTGGCTAGAAGAGTCACTCGGGCGATGGAAACAATATTCTCGTTCTTGGAGCAAGACCTGCAGAACTCGATCAATTGGGTCTTAGCGCAGGATCCATTGTCAGTCCCCAGTCCGACTTGCCCGCATCCCATTTCGAATGTTGCTAACATATAACAGACAAGGAATCGGCGTACTTGCCATACTCGAGCGCAAGCACTCAGACATGATGCAATCTAATCAGGATTTCCTAAATAATGTCTTGCAAAAGCTCCACAGCAATCTTGAATCGCGTTTCTCTAAATTTGTGGAGGAACAGATACGCGCGATTGAGGACACGAAGGTCAAGATCAAGAAGCGCAAGGGTGTCATCACTTTCATGCGAATATTCCCGCACTTCTCCAGCGCAGTTGAAAACATGCTCTTAGAAGCCGACACGAGCTCAACTGTCAGAAGGATGGTAGACCGAGAGTATGACCGTATCATCAAGTCCATGTTCGACTCGCTCAAGGTCATTGCCCGCGAAAATCCTGCCACGCTCACAAACAGCGGAGCGGACCCAGAGGATAAGGAAGCGCTAAACTATCATATCTTACTCATCGAGAACATGAACCATTTCGTTGAGGAACTAGACACGCACGGCCTCGAGATCCTCGAGGACTGGAAAGAAGCGGCAGCGAGCGAGATGGCCGAGCACATGGGCCTCTATCTTAATGCGATCATGCGGCGGCCGCTGGGCAAGTTACTGGAGTACCTGGAGAACATCGAGACGCAGCTGGCGACAGGCAAGAGCGCGACGATTGTGGCGGCGCAGCCGAGTAATGCTAAGAGCGCTTTCAACAAGGTGCTAAGCGGGTACGACGCCAAGGAGGTGCGTAAGGGCGTCGAGGCACTGCGCAAGCGGGTGGAGAAGCACTTCGGCGACGCGGACGACCCCAGCCTTAGCCGCGGCCTCGTCAACCGCGTGCTCCGCGAGTGCGAGAAGTTCTACGGCGAGATCGAGGTCCGCATCTCGACCGTCACCACCTCGGTTTACGGCGGCGACGTCCTCTTCGAGTGGCCCCGCGCCGATGTGAAGAGCGCCTTCTCCGCCACCGGTCGGTAGGTCGGATCGGGCGGCGACTGGGCGCACGCGCACGCGCACGTGTCGGCCACTCTCGGACGAAAGGCGACGACGGCCAGTAGCAGGACCGCAAGGTCCCGCGTCTTACAGCAGCAGCAGCAGGCAGGGGACGGCGGGCCCGAAAACGACAGCTCCAGCTACCTCAGTGTATAATTATTATGAATCACTTGTGTGTACAGACCATTATGAATTTTACATCGCTGGGGTCCCGGCGTTTATTGACTTTATTGACTTTGGGGTCGTACTTCTTCTCTGCTATGACGCTGATTTTGATGTTTTGGCATGTATGTGCTGATATTGTCTGCTATTGCGTAAATCAATTGACTACTACTTAAGGTGATAGGCATAGCTGAAGATCCACAGTATCTCTAATTAGTACGTAAATGTGACTTATTCTGCTATCCCATTTACCGAGGAGACAAGAATTCCAACATTTCTTGTCTGTCGTCGAGCCCCGTCGTGGCCGAGACTCTTCATATTGGATCTTTCCATCGGCGAACCAAATATATCAGTATATATATATCACGCCCTTCTTCCCCCGTAACCGAAATCGTGCGCGATGAGACAGGCTCAATAGCAGGTTACCTTAACTTTAACCAGCTTCCGAATCCACACTCTTTCCTCAGTAACACGTGTATATATATCTTCTCTTCGGCATTATCAGGTACGCATGCACATGATGATCCAGATCAGCAAGAACGACGACTTCCATCGCAGATTGTATGAGCTGGCGTTCATTTGCCCATATGATAAGCGGTACTAGTTACGATGACCATGCTCGGTACGTGGCTATTTTGTACCGACTATCAATCTACGAATTTACGACTCAGACATATTTCTAGAAATCTTGGAGGCTCGCAAAAGGCATAGCATATCGATGCTGCATGTCCCCATCGTATATTAAACGGACCACACAGTAGCCCGTCCTTCCAAAATAGGTCATCCTTCCTATTCCGTACTTAACCGCCAGCAATCACGCTATCTGGTGGTGTTCGGTAGACCTCATGAGTATCATCCGCAAAAAAACAAATGGCACGCGTCTCTGAAGTCAACTCTCGGGCGTTATTTACTCCCGAAACCGACGAGACAGGAAAGAAAAGACTGGGTACGAATAGGTACATACTGACTTACACAGGATCGAAGCAGGCGAGAGAGCGGCCCTGCAATATCGAACACACGGCAAGGGATGTATGTACGCTGATTCATCGGGCCTGCTCACTGCTTTGAAGGGAAACGGAAGTATCCAAGATCTGGCATACCATATCCAACCCCAATCAGTGTCATATACGTGATTTATATTAGTAATTACCTCTACGATACATATTCCTTATTTCCAGAAGATCTACTTCTTCCTCTTCTGGTCGTAATACTCCTGCACCCACACCGCCATATTGGCGACCTCCTCGTCGGCAATGGCTTTGACGCCGGGATTGACGTCCCAGTTCTGCCCGTACAGATCCGAGCAATGGGTGCCCTCCTCGACGACGCGGATGGGGAGCTCCGGGGTACTCTGCTTGGGGCCGCCGGGGCGGAACTTGGAGCTCAGGGTGGAGTCGCGCCAGGGGTCCCACTGGCCGTTGGTCATCATGAGGCGGGTGACGTTGACGGCGTCGGACCAGCCGCCCGTGTATCGGTTGACGTCGCGGGCGTCGCGGCCCTCGCCGAGGCCGTACGCGGGCTCGGGGAACCAGAGCGGGCACTGCGACCGCCAGTAGGCCTTGTCGACGAGGCGGCTGACGATGCTTGGGCGCCCCCGGGGCGCCCCGTCCTGCCAATATTCGAACGGCTCGTTGCAAAGCATCCAATTCCACTGCCGGTTACCCGCGTTGCCCGGCGACAGGTCGTGGTAGATCGGGTTCGACGCGTTCAGCGCCTGCAGGCAGTCCGTGTTGTACGTGCCGTTGAAGTACCCGTAGCCCTCGCAGTAGCCCGGCAGCTCGACTTCCGTGAACCACTTCGCGTACCCGGCCAGCGCCTTGGCCAGGCCGACTCCCTCGGGGCCGGGTGCGGGCTTGGTGGAGTTCGGCCAGACGTTCTCGACGTAGTCGCAGAATTGGTAGTAGGGCGTGTATCCCAGCGTTGTGGTGGAGAAGAACTGTCCCGACTGCCACAACCACGGGCCGTTCTCGAGCGCGGCGGCGAAGTCGGCGTCCTTCAGGTCTCCGAGCTTGAACCTGTGCTTGAGGTCGGCCTTCTCCTTGGGGCTGCCGCGCAGGAGGACGGCGTCGACGTAGTCGATGACGGCGGTCAGGTCCGCGCTGCAGTTCTGCGGCGTCGCCTCCTGCACGGGGACGAAGTACTGCCAGAAATCTCCGATGGCTTCGACCACGCCGCTCGTGCCGTAGTACGCCCAGAACGTGCCGGGATCCTTCGCCGCGATCCAACCGGCCAGCGCACCCGGATACGATCCGCCGGTGAAGACCCAGGGCGCATCCTTGGCACTGCTTTTCCCGGCCGTGTCGAACGGCGCGTCGAAGTTGTTGGCGAAGTAGGTGTTGTCCTTGATGGAGTTCTCGAGGGTGAGGTACTGGAGGTTCTCGACCGTCAAGCTCTCGAAGGGCGACGATTCGCCCCAGTATCGGTGCTCGATGATGACGACCGCGGCACCGATCTTCTCCGCCATAAGCCCCGACAGGCGCTGCTTGGTGGTCCAGGTCACATTGAAACCGTCCGCGGCCTGCTCGCCGGGGTTCACAAGGATAATCGGCGACCCGGGCCCTTTCCAGTACTGCGTCCCATACCAGTATCTCTGCGCAAAGGTGCCGAGCTCGGGGCAGGAATGATCGAGGAGCTGGTCGAAAGTGCCCCAACCGGCCGTATCGTTGCCGGATTCCGAGAGAGCGTATTCGTCAATCGGGCCAATGTGCATGCCGGCATTATTTCTCCTATAGCTAGCAGAGACGCCGGTCGCCAGCAGTAGCTGTACGACTGCTGCGAAAGACTTCATCTTGGGCGTGCACCGGAAGACGGCAAAGGTTTCAAGCCCAGGCCTATCGTAGGAAGACGGCGATATCTCTCCCAACCGTAGATGTCGCTCGCTTTATATGTCACATACTGACTCCCTAGCCAACTTGATAAATTATCACAGCTTATCTCTCCTCGGTTAAGTACCACTTCAACGGGCGCACTGCATCGTGTGGTTGGACTATCTTGACGACCTTCCGCATTGTGTTGGTGGTGTGCATGAAAGTGGTTGCTGACAAGGGTCTAAGTAAGTTAGGACAGGGGTAATGCTGTTGTGTTGGCTCTTCTACACAGCATGTACTTTAGATAAGGCCGAAGCGAAGTTATGGGCGAACTTTGCAGGTTAGCAACTAGATGATTTCGAGAGTTCTACTAATGTTGCTAGAGTTGATACAATTGGACGCAAACCGCTACGCCCAAATTCTCATGTCTCATATAAAAAGCGCCACGATCAGATCGGCCAGGGTGATTGAGCTTTACGGCGACGAGGAAAGTACCGGTTCTTTTCTCCCTTGAATCCGTGTTTGTTCCCCTTCTCGGTTTTACATATAGAGCCAACATTATATGGCAGGTCCAAATGTCTGGAGCGTTCTGTAGCATTGGGGAGATGCCATTTTCGGATCTCAATACCCTCCAATCTTAGAAACACCTATGCCGAGGATGTACATGTGGGCTTCATTTATTAGGCATACAAAACCACCGACCGCGGGTATTCAAAGACCGGTGGTTTCGCCAGGACTAAAGGCGAACTTTATTAGCCTCGCTAGCTCCAAAGCGCCCTTACTTATAGTCTGCCGTGCTCATATGAGCACCTCAACCGTCAGACGTAAAGTATTCCTAGTGTAGGCCTCTGGTCCGGACATATGGTACGAGAAAAAGAGATCGCTACGAACCCAATATCAGCGTGTCTAGAGACTAGGCCAACCAACAGCTTAGATCTTGGAGAACGTTTACCTACTAGGTAAACGGGCCTGGCGAACATGTAAGGTGCGGGCATTTGAGAGTATGTAGGTAGGTTCTGTCAAATTCCCTAGAACGTTGAGAATAATCCGGTAGATAGCCGAAGACGCATCCTTCTTTGTCGTGACAAACGAGCCGACGTAGCTTCAAGCAGTGATGAACGGCCGCCTCTCACGCAAGGGAAGGTTGGCACATACCTCCTGCAAGGAGAAAACGAGCACCTTCTCCACTGCTAGTGAGGTTACAAGTGTGTTGTGTGTAACGCCTCGGGCCGCTGGTGAAGCGTTCGAGTCGATGAGAAAATTCTCGTCAAGCCTTCCGATAGATGAAGGTATTACCGTTGCGTGCGTAATACGTTACGCAACCTGAGACTATCCAGTTATTGACCTGAAGTTTATCTCGATCAACGTGAGGTTGCTAGAAAGCGTTCTGAGTTAGGCGTTAGGTGCGGTAACTTCTATGGTATGATTAACAGAAGTCCCCTATCTCATCACTCTAGGTCAGTTACCCACGGATATATAATATGATATTGGTTAGCTAGACGTACCTTCTAAGTAGTCGCGTCTCATGTCTACGAACAGGTGTGGCCGGAGGTGGTCCGTGGAGGTTCGACAGTTGGGATAAAGCGCACGATCACGGTTCTGCAATCGACTACAATTATTCAGAATATTTTAGACAGTCTTAGTTGAGACCGGGACAACTTGCACGCCTACTTCCGCAAGTTCTCGAGATCTGAGCCCTCAGACACTGAGCACATTGACCAACATAGGTTTCCATCGACTGTGGACACATACGGCCGTAGTCTTATTCAGGTA
Source organism: Xylariaceae sp. FL0662B (assembly GCA_022376535.1). Taxonomy (NCBI): domain Eukaryota; kingdom Fungi; phylum Ascomycota; class Sordariomycetes; order Xylariales; family Xylariaceae; species Xylariaceae sp. FL0662B. The sequence continues at coordinate 86,675 of JAJJKD010000155.1, read as the reverse complement.
GCGTTCATATTATAGCAATAGCCAGAAGCTAGCAAGTTTAATGATCGTACAGTTGCTATGAGACAAATCTATATACCTTGACATAGGGTGAAAAGAAAAAAGGGGGCATATAGCCATAAATATCAGAATAGCTTACTTACTCCCAAAACCCGGAAGGCGGGCATGGCAGCTTGCTCGACGTTAGCAACCGCATACGACTATGCATATATCACCTAGTAGGCGGGCGAGAGAACCGATACCTACTCCTACCAGTACGCCATTACGAGATAAAGACAATCGGGACCAACGACACCGAGCCGAGGGATCTCGACCTTGTTATTTGTGGTAATGTAGTTACAAGGCAAGGCTTATGAAGAGCAGCAAATGATCCTTACGGCCAGAACATGAATACGCTACCGATTCTACGGCTTAGCGGGATCGATCTATGGTACGGGATGATGGAGTTATTATTCCAGGTAAGCGGTAAGAAGACCTGAGCCCGGGTGGCTAGGCGGTCAAGTGTTTGTAGAAGCCTAGGTGAACAATAGCTTGAGTACAGGCAGTTAGTCATCTCGGGAACTTGTGCGAAATTGGAAGCGCCAACTATTGTTTAGGTTTATACACTTTAACGATAGTGAGACAGGATGGCTCATTGCTACCTGATGATTTATTCGGCAGCTACGGGTCTATGGACGGGAATGATCTGTATCTATGGAACCCATGGCACGACGATAATACTATGGAATCAATGTGAAACCCAACTCAATAGTTCCACCCGTGGTTCATAGAGTTAGGTATATTCCTCAGTGCTATTGATAAACGCTTTGGTAGCTCATGTGTTTCCCATAATACGTCAACCTCTTCGGGACACCTGAATTAAAAAAGCCACAGCAACCCAGTAATGAAAAATATAACTCACCACTACTTACCATGAGGAAGCTTCAAGATAGGACGCCTAGACTCCCTTTGGATATGCGTTATTTACGTAATCAAGATACTATGGAGTAAGTTAGCTTGGTTCAATTCCACGTGCTACCACAAGTGTTGAAACAATATCCCGTATCAGATATAAAGCCTTGTCAAAGGCAATATCATCAAAGCTATGTCGAGCTATGTTGACCGTCGTGAATTATTGGATCATCATTGAAGGACTGCGAAGAAAGAGAATTCGGGACTTATCTTACCTGACGAAGATAATAGTTAAAGCACTACCGTACTTTAGACACTAAGATTTCGAAGGGTCAGCCATAGGCCATATTTCGGGCATGAGAGGCGTGGAAGAATTTAGTTCAAACTGCAGTCAGACATGACTGGAGTCATCAACGCCGTGAAGCTCTGACATATGCTTGTCAATTGTTGTTGTCAAAATCATCATGTTGCAGCGGCGCGAAAATCTTCCAGGGAAATGTCAAGGCTGCCACACTAACCTAATGTTGCAGGCATGGACCGCATAGCAAAAGGACCTGTTATAGGGTTAGTGATGTCGTTGACCAATTTGCTGGTGTGGAATAAGGTAATTTTGGGGTATCAGAAAATGCATGAATGGTAGTAAATAAGGTTGTCTACATCGGGAACCCGAATCAGACTCGTCATCTGTGTTCATCAAATACAGCTTGAATACAGCTTGGTGCGTGGTATGTTCGAATGAATGTTTTAACTGACCTTGGAGTTGACCCGCGTGTTCATGAAGCGTAGAGAACCAAATGCCAAATGATTGATCTAGGCCATCATTTCATGGACCACTTTGCAAACGTACACTGACCCTGACCTGACATGGCATATTACTCATCCGCCGTGACTTCTAATCCAAGACAACCATCAGCAGAGTTCATATTGAGGTGTGTCGGAGAGATTTAGATATGGGATGTCGTGATCAGTGGGCGAGGTTTTCTAGGCCTGCCACAAAATGGCGTGTCGACTCATGGGAATTGTGATTCGGAGCCCAGTGCCGCTTCATCATATCGACGCGTAGCAGTTCTGATAAAAGAGGAGTCGCATACCATTTGAGTAATGATTGATCTAGAATTGCTGTGCCCATCATTAGCACCAGTAGCAACGTCAGGATTTGCAGAAGATGAAAGTTGAAAGTCATGTCAGAAACAGCCAGGTGTTTTCGTCAAAGGCGAGTGCCTCGGACGGTAATTTCCAGCTATGCAAATGCATAGAAAATGATCATCATATTGATACGGCGGATGGTAGGAAATGACGGTTACATACCAACTATAATAAAGAATCGATATTCTTCTTGGCGATGTTTACATGTCGAATTCAAACAACAAGCACCAAATATAGAGCGGAAGAAACAGTATCTGGCTTCGAGTTAGTACGACGACGCTGTAGATGGTGTACTCGAAACTCGGGAATCTGATTATTGGCTGCTCAGACTGACGTGTAAAAACAGTTTCATTCCGAAGAGGTCAAAGACTCTAGTTTGCGGTTTACAGATTGTCATCAAGGAAGGATGCGACAGGAAAAGGTAGTTGTGTAGACTTACAAGAGGTTTCAAAGGTTCAATACGTGAAGCTCGTGTTGGTGAAGAAGATCGTGAAGCTTGTGAAGTGCCAAATTTTTCTGTTAGCTGGCTCAGTGGACCTTACTCTAGGTACATTGTACATTAGGATCTAGCAATGGAATAAAGAGGTTCCGTGGCACAGACAGAACTCGGATAAATATGGCCTAGATGTACCTATGTATCTAGCTGTATTATGTAATCCGTGATTAAATACCGGCACTGGCCTGCTGACTGGCTGAAAATTCCGAGGTTGGTCTGCCCCGCTTGGTCTAAGCTCCCCGCCCCTATCCCTGTCAAGTTCCATCCCGGCGGGGATTACATAATTTTGTTGCAGTCCGCATCATAACGATGTCAAACGACTTCCAATATTCTCCAATTGTTCCACACTTTATGCCAATTCCGCTTCTGACAATCACCTACGTGTGTCAAGTACGTAACTAACGTAGTAGGTGCATTTTCGAGAATTTGTTCCGTCTATTTAAGGTTGTGGAGTACCATTGGAGCTTAAGGTCCGACACGTCCGCATCCTTGTCCTAGGTTGCAATTGATCTCCCCTCCGTATCTGCCTGTGTCAGTCACATGGGTACATACATACCCAGGCACTTGAGTATGTAAGAGTAGGTATCCCAAATGAATCAACAACCTTGGGAGTTTACCTAATACAGTGCAGAAGACCAAAAAGATAAAGGTACAGTGACGTATCGTGGATCGTGGCCGAACCCGCCGGCATCTCCCGCTTCGGCACAATCAAATGCTGAGACCCGGAAAATCCTCTTTGTGACCAACCACATACCAGCAATCTAGCCTGCTAGCATTGGTTCCATGTGAGAGCCCTAATAAATTCCACTCGGCCGACCAGGGGACCGGGGGACCTGCTGGTCTGGATCTAGATAGGGTTTTCGGTCTCAGCCCGTGTGTGGTCTGTGTCATCATTCCTTTGTTACCCGCCAGCCCGCGGTGCCGAAACATGTCGGTAGCGGCAGACGTTGGCTTCTTATTGAAGGGAGGGAGGGGTGTGGAGAGAGAGAAATGCACATGATATAATTAGGTTGGGTACCTAATAATCATCTATCTATCCCTATCCCCTCCCATACTTATCATCTTGCTACATACATACACGTAGCTTTCCATACTCGATATTCTTTTTGCCTGTTCTCTCTTGTCCTGTCCTACTTAATCTCATCTACTTTACCTACCTTTTTCTAGTGCAAGCATCTGCCATCTTCAAATCTCCTTCGTTTTCACCGCCTTGACCTTGACGTAATGGCTACAAACGGAGAGGTGCCTCCGGCCGAGACGGCCACTGTGAACACAGAAATCATCACCTTGACACGGTTCCTTACAGAGGAGCAGGTAAAGCACAAGGAAGCAACTGGAGATTTCACGTAAGTACCATCACGATTTGGGAGCATTGGCAGGATTCACCACTAACGTCAACACAACACCCACAGACTCCTCTGCCACGCCCTGCAATTCGCCTTCAAAGCCATATCCTACTACATCCGCCGCGCCACCCTTGTAAATTTGACAGGCCTTGCAGGACATACGAACACGACGGGCGACGACCAGAAGAAGCTTGACGTAATTGGAAATGATTTGTTTGTTGCTGCCATGAAATCGTCCGGGAAGTGTGCCCTTCTGGTGTCAGAAGAGGAAGAGGAAGTTATATACTTCAAAGACAAGGTCGGGGCTCGATACGCCGTGGCTTGCGACCCCATCGATGGCAGCTCCAACCTAGATGCTGGTGTATCGGTCGGTACCATATTCGCAGTCCACAAGCTAGCTGAAGGTTCCACCGGTACAAAGGAGGATATTTTGAAGCCCGGAACCGAGATGTTGGCTGCTGGATTTACCATGTACGGTGCATCGGCCCAGCTCGTTATCACCATGAAGGGCGGCACTGTCAACGGTTTCACGTTAGATAACTCGTTCGGCGAGTTTATTCTAACCCACCCAAACATGAGAATCCCGAAGAAGCGCGCCATCTACTCGGTGAACGAGGGTAATTCGCACTACTGGGAGGACCACACGAAGGAATACTTCAATGCTCTAAAACTCCCCCAGGAGAATGGCAAACCGTACAGCTCGAGATACATCGGCAGCATGGTGGCTGATGCGTACCGAACACTCTTGTATGGTGGTATCTTTGCCTACCCGACGGATAAGAAGAGTCCGAAGGGGAAGCTCCGGATTCTGTACGAGTGTGCGCCGATGGCTATGGTATTTGAGAACGGTAAATTCGCCCTTCCAAGCATATATACACACGTGCGCACAGGAAGCTGACAACTTTCTAGCTGGTGGACAAGCAGTCAATAGCAAGATGACCCGGATGCTCGAGGTAGTACCACAGTCCATCCACGATCGATCGGGCATCTATATGGGTAGTTATGACGAAATCGAAAGGGTCAAGAAATTCTACAAATGAACCTGATAAGCTCATATCGCGGTTAAATAGCCAAGTGCGTGGACTGATTTATCAGCGCCGAGAGGTTTAGGCGCTCGAGAACAAGCGCATTGTATGTATTGACTAGTACTTGCTACTTAAAACCTGATTAAGACAGGTAGTTGAACAAAATAAACATTTTAAAACTGATTTCAAACCTCACCGTACCTACTTACTTTCCTATCCTTGTCTCGGGACGAATCTGGACGTATTCCGCTTCCACTCCTGATAATCCCTGCGACCACCGTACTTCTTGACATACTTCTTCTCGCTTAGGGGCACACCCGCCACCTCCAGCAGCAGCAACGCCGTGAAGGCCGGGCTCACATACGCTAGCACCAATGCCGGGAATATCCCCGATAGATCTCCGGAGAAGCCGAGCCCGGCCTGAACGGGCTGTCGCACCAGCACGCCGGCCGCCCCGGTAGCGATACCGGTCTAACCTGGAGGGTGCACTGGCCGAAATAATTCGGGTATTGACAACACACACGTAGCATAGGTCAACTCATCTCATCTCGTCTAATCTCATCACACACAGAACCAATCACTTCGCACGTATACACAAACTCACCTCCGACCCCACCACCCCGTCGTCAACTTCTCCCCTTTCCCCCCTCTACCCTTCTCCCTCCCCCATCCTCTCAACTCGCCACCCCTCCTTCTGCCGATCCGCTAGTACCTCGACCGCGAACAGCGCCAGCCCCACTACATCCGTAACCGCCGTCGTCGGGAGCCCCACCAACGCCGGAGCCTGGGCCATGTTCACGGCCAGCACGGGCATCAGACACAGCGAGACCCATGCCGCCTGTGCCATCCACGCGGGGAGGAACGGCGCCGTGCGCAGTAGAGGGTCGTGGAAGTTGGTTCGGTGGAGGAATTATGGGGGATAACCATGGTCGTGTTGTTTCTTCTGTCCGGTGTTTCTTGGTTTGTTAGTTTGGGGTATATTCAGCCAGTTCTATGTAATGGAATTAATGAACGTCTTGTCGGCGGGTGACTGACGAGCTGGTCGATACAAATATTCCAATAGTCACGACGTTGTAACAGTAGATTGTGTACCCCTGCCTGCCTGCTGTAACTCTACCAACCTCCAAGTTTCCATCATCCCTGAATGCAATGATACTTGACAAGGGACACCGCAACCACGCAGACTTCAAAGTCGAAATACATCATTATATCATTCTACTAGAGTCGTCTTGTAAGGCAGTTCTCATGTATACTTAGGCTTCAAGCTATATCCGCTGTTACAGATTAACCCCAGAATACTCACACTTGAAAATGAACAGCATGTCACCCAGTAATGGTGCTCTGAGATATTATGATTATGGAGGATATAGCATTAGCTATGATTAGTTTGCAGTTAACAGCCTCGGGAATATACTGTTGAGTAGAGCTAATGAGTTTTCTGATCGTGTGAACTTTAAAGATACACTCAACGGAATTATATGAGAATGAGGTATTAGTTACTATGATGTATTATGCAGTTGTAAAAGAAACTACGACGACATGTTTTATCTGCCACTAAGAAATCCACGATTTACATATCCATTGTGGTGTGATTCACTTGGGGACAGGTCAATGGTAGCTCGTGACATCATCTTCTCGATATATCAGACAACTTAGTTACACACTACCATGAACGGACATGTGCTGTCCATCGTTGATCAAATTAGGTACTCCACGTTGTGTGTTGGAGTTTGCCCGAGTCCAAAAGGGACCACGTTCGGATTCACTCTATTGTGTAATTAAAGGGGAAAGGTTCTAAGTTGTTGACTAGGTATGGTGGTAATTCCCTAGGCCTTGTGAAGTCCTGCTAGCTCCATGGCGCTAGACTGTAAGAATTTCATGAAGATTGTGCTCGTATACTAAATATGAAGTCTGTATTGAAGTATGCTATCCCTTGTTTGTGCCTTAGGATATGTAAACTCTTATGCAATATAAAATGCTTGAGAATGGTTCACATGTGAGCCAGCAGTTTTTTTAAATACATATATGTGTAACTAGTATATCTCTTCGACTCAGCATGACAGCTTAAAGGGATTCATTGTATAACTATGCGGATGTATATGACAGTGATATTAAATTCATCCACGTCAAGCGAGTTGAAGCTGATACCTACTAAAACATAAATACGGGAGCCAACACTCACAATAGACTTCAACATTTCCTTCAGAACACCGTAAAACACAGCACAAACCAAACCTTATTTGCCTTCAGTACGATTAGCTAAGACACGATGTCTGGCCAAAGCAAGCAGCGAAGTTCCCAGAGATTCAACGTTGAAGAGATATTCCCCTCTCAGCTACAGAAAACCCGGCTTCATGATATAGCTTGCTGGATTGCTGACCAATATCGGTTCAGCCCCTATGACCAAATCTCGAGGCCACTACTCTCTAAGTATGGTCCCCGTTGGAAGGAAATTAGAGAACGAAGTCGGGCTCAAGACGTCCAGTTCATTGAACACAAGCTCTTGAACAACGACGGGCGACACGGAAACTGCCGCCTATTTCTTGCGACAGCTGAAGATAATAGCATCCTTGGAATAGCATGGTGGTCCCTGTGGCACCGGGAGCGGCAATACGAACCTGTCAACGAAGTACTCACCGCACCGATCCAAGACCACGACGAGCTCAAGGAACCAGCACTACAAGCCAATCTCTCGATAGCTGGAATGGGGAGATATGAACATTTCCTCACGCTGTCGAGAGAACTCAGAAACTCACATCTTAGAACATTTCAAGGCAGTGCTATCCTTATGTGCCCCCACCACGATATCCATAGCCGCTAAAGGAAGCTGACCAGGAACCACAGAACTACGAGAAGTCCTTGTTCCATGGGAGGGGGCGAACTTAGGAGCCCTCAGTGCTCTGATCGAGAAGGGACTGCAGTGGGCAAAGGTGGAACAGACTATCGCCATAGCCACTTTCCCTCGATTGCGTGGGCTCCTCTTACCCATACTGAGAGGCTATGGATTTACAGTACGCGACTCAGTCACATACCCATTTCTACATTTCCCGAAACGGTATATAATGGATCCATCTGTGTTGGCGTCCGATGGCAGGCCTAGACACTTCCCGCAGGTTCATGATGAGCCGCTGCTGTTCATGGTCAGGGACGCAGACTCTTCGTCGGCCGCGCAGGATGACCAAGACTGGGATATCTTAGCAGATTGGCGTGTTCTCTCCATTCAGGATCCTGCATAGCCGGGTATTAGATCCGGAGGCCGGGGCCGATAGAGACCGCAGTGATGATTAAGCTAGACAGAATAATACTCTTTCCAGAGTCACCTAATACAATGTTTGACAAAAAAGGCAACTTTTGAATTAACATGATCGTTTAACTGTGCGAAGAATATTTAGTTTGGATGTGCTATTTACTTCAAACCGTAGAACTAAACATAACAGTTAAATGGAATGGCGTGTTAGGTATATTATAACTCTGCGTCTATATATCCCATTGGCCAGATAAATTAGCCCGTCGGTTCATTTGAGGATACTACACGAGGTATACAGGAGTCCGCCAAAACATCGTATTCATGCACGATATAAACTACCTCTTCGTCTCCACCATCGTCTTCTGTAAAGTAAGCGAGGGCCATCTCCAACCCTCACCATTCGTTTGATTCCAATCCACCCGAAAGCTGCAACGACCACCATCATGGCACTCCGCCACATCCTCTTCCTTTCCGCTACACTCATAGGGATATCGCCATCGGTTACAGCACAGAGCAGACCCGAAGACGGCCAGCTGTTCTCCTGCTACACCAATGTGCCGTACCTCTGCGACGTCGGAGGGCTTGATCAGGACGTATGCTGCAGCTCTTTTACACCCGAAGACGGCAGGGGGCTGTTCACCGGCGTGAACTGTACCGGCGCGCTGACCGGCTCCGGCTCGTCATCGCGCTACTGTCTCGGGCCAACGACCGTCCCGATATTAGCTGGTTGCTGTCTCGAGGTGAGTTTTGCTGCCATGGCAATACCTTTTCCATTCTCCCCCTTTTCTTGCCTCGCCTGTTGCTTTGCGCTTCTCCATCATTGCTTGCCTGCAAGGGCCTCATATTGCGCTATTGTATTGACGATAGCTAATAAGCGAGGGTGACACTGAATCGATCATGATGGATAGACGGCTAACTCGGGTATAGCACAGAAGAACTAATGGCACGGGTGGAGGAACAGGAATTAACTGCGTACCAAAACCACATGCTGATGTTCCTTTGCAAAAGTAGATAGGGGAGGGAAGAGGAGACAACGGATCAGGACTACGACGCATGTATGATACTTCACTGCGGCTAGGAGCCCCTCGACCGTAAATTTTCATTATTGCTGAATGGGAAACTATCGTGAAGTACCATGCCTCGTGTCCTTGTACTATTCGTTTCACTTTGCAGTATAGTCTCTCGGTGGATTTTGAAAGTTGCTGGATAGCATGGTGGTGAAATCCAAAGGATCAGGGTTAGCAGAATTTCCACCAACTCAGTAGTTCAACGCATAGTACGGGAAATGAGTATTGCTGCAAGCTAACATCCGTACAAGCTCAAAGCCACCGTCACCCCATGATAGTAAGGACCGAACATACCCTATGCCTACCCCCAATTTATTGAGAGCAGCAATATCATGGCGGTACCTTGTGACAGCACGCAGTTGGCAGGTTTTTCTATTATCATTATGCTTAGACTAGCGATACATGGCCAGCCGTTTAACGGATCGGACTGCCAATGCTGAGTTGACGACCGTGGACAAGAAGCGTGGATGAAGATGACGGCATAGAAATCAAATTTGATGGTTGTACCTCTAGGCACTAAAGAACAAAATCTAACAAACTACCCAACACCAAAAAAACGGAAGCTAACAAACTACCCAAAAGCTGCCTGGAAGCGCGCAGGCACTAACTGTGAAACCTCATAGTCGCCATGGAAGTATACAGGAAATCCTAGCTGGTTGCTTGTTACAAAGTGAAAAAATCCTTCTCTATATCTTCCACCTTTTTCGACGCTTCTTTGGGTGTGAGAAGCTTGAAAAATGCATCGGTGAAAGCATCACAGTCCTTTTCTTTCCAAGCCTGCGGAGGAAGACATCCAATCACAATTTCTGCGACGCGTTGAGCCAAGGAGATCTGGTCCGCTGGGATACCCCTCTTGAACTCGTTCAGCTGCTTCTCGAGGTCATTACGCTTCTTGATGATGTCGTTATACTTTTGTTCGGTTGGGATATCGGATGGTCGGGCCTGGGCTTTCAAAGTCTTTTCAAACAGTAGAAGTTTCTCTCCAGCATCAACCATGATGCAATAGTTTATTTTCTCTAGGCGACGTATAGCCTGCTCTTCTGCAGCTGATGGTGGCGGAGTTGATTGAGGCGGCATTGTTGTTATTTTGAGGAAGGCAACGAGAACAACGGAATGTATTCAGAATGTAAGATGGAGAGGGAATTAGAGCTGTTCGATCGTTTAGAGCCAGACTTGCATATTTATATGTGATGTATCATGTTGTAGTAGCAAGTTTGAGCTATAAACATACGGAATAACCGTATCAAGTTATCAAGTCATCTAGTCATCAATCCCTCAAATTGAGTCATCGGGTGACTGATCTCCTTTGTTGTCAATATGAACGTTACCAACACCAACAGCCGTCCACACGCCTGAGCAACACACGACAAGGAACACTGTAGTACACGAGCAAACTGAGATATGTTTGATATGACCAATATGACTCATGTGAAAACGATGCCGCCATCAACAACCTGCGTTTGTCCCGTGACAAAATCGCTGTCGCTGCTCGCTAGAAAGCTAACCAACTTGGCAACGTCTTCCGGGACACTAACTCGCCCCAACGCGGTCAAATCATGGACCGCTCGCCTGAGCACCTCTCCCTTCTCTAACCCTTTCTTCTCTGCTACCCCGGCGTCAATAAGCTCCCACATAGCAGTGCCGACGATACCGGGTGCATAGGAATTCACCGTAATATCGTGCGCCGCCAGCTCCAGAGCATAAGACTGGATTAGGCCGCGAACCGCCCATTTACTGGCAGAGTAGGCCGGCAGTAGCGGAAATGGCTTGAACGAGACTATCGATGAAGCGCCGATAAGCTTGCCTGGGCGATCCGGTCGGCAGTTTCCTTGGCCAATCATCTGCTTAGACGCCTCGACGAAGCAGTTATGGAAACCGAACACGTTGACGGCGAACATACGCTCCAAATCCTGCTCTGCCAGGTCGAGAAGTGCCTTTACCTGGCAGATTCCGGCGTTGGCAATACTGAAATATGTCAGGTCGAAATCTTATTTTGAGGGTAGGGATAGAAGGTAGCTGATGGGATAGGGGCTGACGAGCTTACAAGGTATTTAGCGGGCCCAACTCCTTTACACTCGTCTGGACCATCTGTTTGACTTCGTCCCTCTTCGTCACATCGGCAATGGCAGCACAGGACTTCCTTCCCATGCCTTTGATCTCCCTCACGAGTTCATCGCAGCCTGCCCGGTTCGCATCTATGTCATTAACGCAGACATTGTAACCATCCGCAGCGAGACGCAACGCTATCGCCTTTCCGATCCCTCGACTAGAACCCGTTACTATGACGCTCTTCCCATCACTAGGGGCACGAGAAAGTGAGGAGTATGCCGCCTTTAGGCCGTGGTTCCCTGCAACAGAGACGCCAAATACACTGCTCTGTTGCACCGGCCACAGGAGCCGACGAGACTGCAGTCTGCATGAGCTGGATATACCTTGCCGGAGGAGTCTCATCTTTAAAGAATGATCAAGTTTGACTCGTATTCCTGAGGAGTGCCGAAGAGGGACAACGCACCCTTTAACAACGCCTGCATCCCCCGCAATGTAGTTGGGGTTCTACGAAGCGTGGAGTCCGCATGAGTAGTCACGGTACCTATTACCTCGGTAGGAATTGTACCTATTTGAAGGAGTATGGAATTATAGTTGGGGGCTTCAATGCACTGCGGATCAACAGCGTAGATCGATCGTCGATCTATCGTGCCATATTATGTAGAATGGGGCTCTTTTTTGTAGTTTAGCTTAGTGACTACAGTAATTGTTAGCATATTTGTTACACTGCTAACATGAATTTGATACTTGGGAATGCTTGGGCGACTAACACGATATACCTGCCCAAATTAGCCTGTTAAAAAGAAGAAGAAGTAACAAAATGCGTATATAATATTACGCTTGATCAGGGCGACATGACGAGCTTTCGTTGTCAGAGCGCTGCTAGAGTTTAGTAGACGGTAATGTCCGAGTCTACTGATATAGTGTCCCGATTTCAAGTGTAGATGGCCACACTTGCGTTGACACCGACAAAATACACGGGGTTTTTGGCAAGGACATCATCTACGGGGGACGTAGTCAGATCCTAGAATACTGCCCTCAAAACTACGGAGGCCGGCGATGAGATACCTCAGCAAGGTAAGAGGACCAAGGGTAGCTGATACATCCTGTGCCTCACATAATTAAGTCTATAGGGTGTTCCGAGGGCGTCTTAGACCCGAATGCCAACTCGTTGATCTTTATATCAGCCAGGGACGTCTGAGTAATACTCTGCGAGAGTCTGAAGAAGATGGTGAGATTGACTAGCTTATTTATAAAGAACTTTAGGAATCAAGTATTAGTAAGTAGCTTAAGAGAAAGGTCCTAAATATATGTAGATACCTACCCGATCACGATTAGAATCGTTGGGCGTGATGCTGCACCACCATTTTCCAACAAGATCATCTTAGAGGGCGCTTTGAGACATTCAACATAGAAATCCACTTTGAAGATGCACATTTCCTATGTCATTAGGTAGGGAAATTGATTTACTGCATTCTATGAATCGTAGAAAGCTCTTCTAGTTCTTAAACCCTTATCAACAATGGATATAAGCTTCTTGGACGACAACGGGTTTTTCAAGGTATCCTCCCTGAATGCCCCCAGACTGAGTTATTAAAGGTGAAATAACCAATCTGACGCTGTCATTTGTTTCATCGTCGCCTTGATCGCGCATTGTTGCGTCGCAGAATTGAAGGTTTTCCATCTGATCCTCGAACATCGTACATGTGTAGTAGGTTTTGGATCGATTGAATATGACAGCCAGTTCAGTGACTGTCGTGATCGTTTCCCGTACGAATGTTTCCAAGCGATCATCGCTACATTTTGAGACGAAGGGTAGGAGTTTCAGAGACAACCGGGCGACAAGTCCATCCAGTCTTTCCTTGCTAATTCCTCTATACTTCATCATATTCAGCCCACACCGGGCCCGCCAGATCTGGTAATCTCTCATAGGCTCTTCGGTATCATGGTCTTTTTTGGTTTTGTGAGTACTTCGATCATTTCCCGGGGGGGGGGGCGAAGGGGAGATACTGACTACTAAAAGAATCGGACAAGACCGAGATAGCTTCCGAGAAAGGTTCCCCCCATATCTTGCACGGAGTCTTTAAAATCTCGTCGTAGAGGAATTTCCAAATAACTGCTTGAAATATGTAGTTGGGACGGTCGGCAGTTGTAAGAAATTCCTCGTAAATAAGCGACCATGGTGCGAAAAAATCGGCGCAGTTCTCAGGCTGCATCGTAAGGTCCATGGTGTTGTTGAGGTGCTCCCGAGAAAAGTACTTGATACCAAAGCGCACATTACTCCATTTGGTCGTCATTGTCCAGCCGTCCATGGAGTAGTTTTCCTCTAGTCGTCTTAGACGTAGAACCTCGTTTACAGCGCCAAACAACTTTTCTTCCATCGCCGCCTTGTCTTCTTTCATCTTCTCTATTACTTGCTGTTGCGCCCCTCTTTGTTGTCGATTCCGTGCTATATCGTCCTCCGACACTAGTGCGAATGAGCTTCGAATCTTGCGATCTCCTCTCAGTACCATGTTTTCAGCCTCAAGTTTCTTGATCTTAGCATTCTGAGCAGAAAATGCCTTCTCAAAGGCAACCTTGACAGGTACGTTGAGCTCGCCGTCGGGCTGGATCATATTAGGATATACGTCGACTTGACCAGGCATGGTGAGCTGGTCCGTACCCCAGCTGACATCAGGATATCTCTCGGCCTGGACAGGCATGTTGGGCTGGTTGATCGACTCGTCGATGTGCCAGATCTCGCCAGGACCTCCCTCGGGTTCGGTAGGCATGGTGGGCTGGTTCGTACCCCAGCTTCCATAACCATGGCTCTCGTTTTGGGCAGGCTTGCTGGGCGGGTTGATCGATTCGTTGATGACCCAGCCGTCATCAGGATGGTTCTCGACATGGGCAGACATGTCGAACTCGTCGACGGACTGATCCGTGGCCCAGGTAAGACCGAAATCCATCGTATCCACCTCGGCCGGCATGATGCTCTCACTCAACCGACCTTGACTCTGATGACTTGACTCTTCGGTCAAATTCTTGTCGACAAATGGCGATGACTCTGAAAAGGTGGGTTGGTTAAGTAGATGCAGCGCCCTCTGGAAGAGACGCATTTGATCAACGTAGCCCCGGGAAGCCATTGTGAAAGAGGTGTAAGCAGGAAGGGGAAGTAAATACGTGAAAGTAGCAGTTGATTTACTCGCGATAGATCGAGATAGGAATATGATGGTCTACATAAGAAGAGTATACCTTGGAGAAATGCAGCAGGCGCAAGAGACTTCGACACAAGGCCAGTTTTATATGTTGTCAAGTTTGTCAAGTCATGAGATTTTTTTGCCCTTAGGTATGGAAAAAGAGCCATACCCTAAATGCTTGAGTGCTTAGGCAACCTGATTTATTGTCAAGAGACTGTCGAGTCGGAGACAATGCCACTTGCAGGTCCATGCTCAGGCAAGTTTGCTAAGTAGGTAAGAAGTAGGTACTTCTGCAGCCGGGCTGGTTATATGGAAGAGCTGGAATGTTTAGTGAATGCTATGTGAGTGAGTGTTCCGGCCAGCGGTCACACGGGAAATACCACCAGGCCGGTTAGGTACCTAAGTAGGTAACATTTCACCTACATGTACGTGCCTACATAAACATATTGACTTACCTATACATATGGAAGATCCAACGAAAATGCTGTGATATATACCTATGAAAGCTTATGTATATAGTATATAACTGTGGGTATTTATAGGTTGTGGATCGGTTGTGATCTATTGACTATCAGCAGGTTACGGGAGAGTTGTGTGAGATATACAGTATTGAATAGGCTATTAACGGAAGATGTGGACAAAGGTCGGGCTCCAGGGCTGCTAGGCTCGGGGTTTGTGGGGTGTGCTGCGGATCCGGAAAACCGGGAGAGTTTAGAGAGCCACTAAGCCAAGTCAGGCTAGTGGCCGCATTTACCTGCGCCTACTGTACCTACCTACTAGTACCTAGGAGCTTAGCAGCTTACTACTTAGATGTACTACGTATGCCGCAAAGCCGACACAATTGGTCATCGCGGGTCTTCCTTACAACATCGCAACCATCATGGATAACGATGATTTCGGCGCGGATCCCGAATTCCTAACCGCTCTCGCTTCCTCGGCTGCTGGAAGCAGCTCCAGCGAAGCTAGGTCACAACCCACCAACCATCCCCAGCAACCCATTCCTCAGAAGATATCGCAGCCCAGGCCTCAAAGGCTGGACAGACCGCCCCCGTCCGGCTCCTCCGCCTCCAAGATTGTGCAACCGACGCCCCAAGCCCTCCCCCAACGCTCGTCAGGCTCTTCTATATTAGTGTCACCCCGTCAGAAGGGAAACCCTGTGATCGCTTCACTACGATCCGTGCCATGGGAATACAGCGATATCCCAGCCGACTACGGCTTAGGGTTGACGACGTGCGCCCTGTTCTTAAGTCTCAAATACCATCGCCTGCACCCCGAATACATCTATACGCGGATACGCAATCTACAAGGAAAATATAACCTGCGCATTCTCTTGACCATGGTCGATATTCCAAACCATGAAGACTCGCTACGTGAGCTCTCTCGGGCCTCATTAGTCAACAATGTGACCATAATTCTTTGCTGGTCTGCCGCCGAGGCAGCCAGATATCTAGAGCTATACAAATCATACGAACACGCGAGTTTTACTGCTATCAAGGGACAACAGGCTACCAGTTACGCTGAGAAACTCGTCGAGTTTGTTACGGTACCAAAGGGCGTCAATAAAGCCGATGCCATTTCGCTAGTGAGCGCGTTTGGGAGTCTCAAGAACGCCGTCAATGCCGACCCCGAGCAAGTTGCGGTCATTGGCGGTTGGGGAGAGACGAAAGTCAAGAGATGGTGCAGCGTTGTGGAAGAACCCTTCCGAGCTCAGAACGCGGCAAAGAGACGGCTGATTGACAACGAGAGCAACACTGCTATGGACCAGGCCATTCCGCTCAGCCGGATTCCCCTTAGAGACATGCCGAGTCATTTAGCGAGTATGTCTCGAGACGGCGCCACACCACAACCGCAGCCAGGTTCGAAGGAAAAGACGCCTGCCAGACCCGCTCAATTCCAGATCCAGGATTTTGGCGGTGACGACGTCGATGATGATGAAGCGATGCTGGCAGCTGCCATTGATGAATCAAAGAAAACGGCGGCACAAGAAAAAGCATCTAGCTCCGGTGCAAATGCTCCCAAGGAAGACCAGCTGAGTGACGGAATCGCAGCAGCGCTCGCGAAATTGAGAGATAGCGGGTGAGTAATCCCACGGAGATGCAGGATGAAACCCAGAATAGGAGAATTCTATTTTTGGTTCCTCGCCGCGTAATTGCAAGAGACTATTATGGTGGCTACTTGTTCAGAGCACGTGGTCTCGTTAATGAGGCAGATTCCCGATGATTCTCAGATCATCCAATTCGGAAGCGCAAGTGGCCAACATATCCGATGTACTTGGGTTAGTCGACCGGGCAGTCGGTCGCTAGCCGAAAACTGAATCATTCAGCGTATTTATTGCTGGGATTCTGGTCTGGTGCATGGATTCAGGATAACCTCTTCCTTGGGCTCGTGGAACAATGCCCATCCCACAATCATAATTCTGCAAGGCTGCCTTATAATGACGTCGTGAGAATTCCCTTGCAGGGAAACAAGACGGTCAGCCCCAGAGCTGAACTTTTATGAGCACACCTTCACTATCCACCCGAATAGCCAACTACATACGTATCGGACCTAGAAAAGCGCTAGGATTTTGGTGATTGAAGGAGCTACAACACATGTTGGCTCACCACTATAGTGCATATACGATACGTCGTGCCCTCTGCTTGCTGGGTCTAAAGTGTCGACCGCGCACAAAGCACACATACACACACACAGACACACACATATTTATATATATATATATATATACATATGTATATATGTATAACAATAATATAAGAAAAAATGGGTGGGATAGATGATGCTTCGGGTACCCCGCAAAACGGCATCGTCGGCACCGGTCCAGGGCTTTTTTCTACACTAGCTTGGGGAACCCCATTTGCTGGGGTAGATGAACTACCATCCAGGTACATGCATAGTAAGCTTACTTCCCCGCAACTCGAAGTACATACTATGTATGTGTAAGTTTCCCGTATTACATACAGTAGATGGAAGCAATCTTGGGCTACGAGTGGGAGCTGGGGGGGGTCGAGGTCAACTCGAAGCTGTCCAGTAACATTCCAAATGTCAATAAGATAAGATTAACTACATCTTGTTGAAGATTACTCGGCTGCTTGGTTTACAACCCTTCGGGCCTTTTTCCGCGTCAGGCGTGTCTTGGTCACAAGACAAATCAACAAGCTCCATTCTTCTAATAATGCATACAACACTCGCTATGTTGTTAGCCACAAGTAGCTGTCTTGATTCTTTGATAAACCTCTCCCCTTGATCGACAAATTGTCGTCTACATTCGGAAGGTCAAGGACCCCGCCCTGCCGCCCTCGCATACTTCCAAGGTTAAGTTATCTTCCCGGAGGCATAAGGTTGCGCAGGGGGGATTACGCGCAACTTCTGGCAACTTTGTTGTGACGATGTGCAGATTTCTCCCTCTTTTAGACCTCACTCGTAATGCTAGTGCTCATTTACGAAGCTGCATAAAGAGTCCGGGCGCGTTTCCGATTCTAAAGAAACTCGTCAGATGAGGTACCTAACGAGTTAGTGCTGCTCAAGGTTTAACTCGTGCATACCACATGCCTTTCTCCGACTTAGATATGGGTCATGGTGCGCTTTATGATCACCAAGTTGCATTGCAGCTACCCCTAGCTCCCCTTTATCTAGTCACGTTGGATCATTGCGCATCCAGCAAATGATCAGTCAACACCCTCAATATTGGAGCCTCAGCTCTAGCCAGCTAGCGTCAGATAGAGCCGGCATTGTTGGCTCGATCAACAGCGTCGCAGTATCAATCCTTGTCTTCGTCCAATGATGCCTTGTTTTTAATATAAGATGATCTGGAAATATAAGAGTCCCAAGTCACATATATGCCCGCATCCACGGATTGTGACCATCTGGGAAGCCGGGATTACACTTCAGATGATGTGCGTTCATATAAGACTGTTTACTGCCTAATTCCCCATCATTGGTCATCTTACTTTCTCCCTTCTTTCTTGGAGCCACGCCCTTCTTGATGCTTTACTGGCATCTTCAGTCTTAAGCTTGTCTCCACGGTCAACCCGGTCGGTCCTCTCGTTACATACCATTTAAATCATGATAATCTTTACGTGGGCATTCGTCGCCCTCGCCTATCTCTCGCCTGTCCTCGCAGACCCTATTTATATAGCCCGTCCCGAAAGACAAGCGGCCGTCGAGGAGGCTTTTCAACGGTCTTGGGATGGCTACTACAAGTATGCCTTCCCTAACGACACGTTGAAGCCTATCTCGAAATCCTATGAAAATGACCGGTACGTGGCTATCCTGGAGGCATTCGGAGGGTGAACTAACTTGTGGGCAAGGAATGGATGGGGAGCGAGCGCAGTTGATGCTATATCCACCGCTCTAGTAATGGGCAACAAGGAGGTTATCAACCAGATCGTGGACCACATCAAACAAGTCGACTTTTCAGTCACTGCTCCAGGAGCAGAAACCGTTTCCCTATTCGAGACGACGATTCGTTACCTTGGAGGCTTGCTCTCGGGTAAGTCCAGCCAACAAATACCCCGTCGTGATTGTGTGCTCATTGGTTCACAGCGTACGATTTCCTGTCGGGTCCTCTGAGTGAATATGTGGACGACCCAGACTCTGTGGATGCCATTCTGAAGCAGGCAATCAAGTTAGCCGATTTGCTTAGCGTAGCCTTCGATACTCCGAGCGGAGTCCCTATAAACACGCTGATTTATGGGCCGGACGGGCCTGAAGTCGGCAACGACACGACCAACGGCCTCGCCACAATCGGAACCTTGGTCCTCGAGTGGACTCGTCTAAGCGATATCACTGGAGATGATAAGTACTCCAAGTTAAGCCAGACCGGCCAGGAATACCTTATCAACGTCCGAAACCCCGAGATAGGAGAGCCATACCCGGGATTGCTCGGGACGGACGTGAATATCACCAACGGTCTTTTTGTAGATTCCAGCGGTGGCTGGAATGGCGGAACAGACTCTTATTACGAGTATTTGATCAAAATGTACCTGTACGACCCAGAGCAGTTCAGTGCCTACAGGGATCAATGGGTGAAAGCTGCCGATTCGAGCATAAAGTTCTTAGCGTCTCACCCCAGTACCCGACCGGACCTGACGTTCCTCGCTGCTTATGATGGCGCAGGGCTTGCTAATCTGACGTTCGTGTCAACGCATCGTATGTCACCGCCACCCAATTCTCACCGGTTTAATGCTGGCTGACTTTGTGTTACAGTCGCGTGCTTTGACGGCGGAAGCTTCATTCTCGGTGGCCTCACGCTAGATGACCTCGACTACGTCAACTTCGGCCTTGCGCTCGTGGAAGCCTGCCACGCCACCTACACGGCCACCGTGACCGGGATCGGGCCCGAGATCTTCAACTGGCAGGACAGCAGGCTGGCGACGAACGCGACCAACAACAGCCCGCCGCCGCCGGGCGACGCCGCCGACTTCTACCGGAAGGCCGGCTTCTGGATCCCCGAGGGCGGCGGCAGCTACGTGCTGCGGCCCGAGGTCGTCGAGAGCTTCTACTACGCGTACCGCGCGACGGGGCTGACCAAGTACCAGGACTGGGCGTGGGAGGCGTTCGTGAACATCAACCGCACGTGCAGCGCCGGGGTCGGCTTCAGCGCCGTCGACGACGTCAACGCCCCCGGCGGCGGCGGCTTCGACGACTTCCAGGAGAGCTTCTGGTTCGCCGAGGTCCTCAAGTACAGCTACCTGATCCAGGCCGACGACGCCGAGTGGCAGGTCTCCGCCGGCCACGACAACCGGTGGGTCTTCAACACCGAGGCGCACCCGGTCAGGGTTAAGGGCACCCCGATCTAAGTTGGGGGGGGGGGGGGGCGGTTTTTACGCATGGGATAATATCATGGCGTTGGGTTGGTAGACATACATACATACACGTGGCAGGGAAACCTGACTATTCTGCATAGATTCGGCGTCAAGCTTGGATTTGTAATTTTGGGTAGGGAGATTCTTAATAAGATAGAGCAGAAGAACTCTGCTATGGTTGTTCCATAACTGTTGATCTCATCAACCTATACCGTCACTCGTTGAAGTGCACAGGCGGACAGGCAGACAGGCAGACAGGCGGACAGGCTATCTCGACAATGGCGCACTACGTGATCTTTGACAAGCCAGACGCTTTAGTCTGCCTGATGAAGCCGAGCCAATGCCTATACTAGTTGTCGCACATGTAAGAGGTGGTCAGTCCGCCAACTCAGGTCACCGGACTCAAGCAGCCAAGGGGGGGCCCCGTGCTTGTTGATGGCTGCGTTACACTCTTTCCGGCGTCATACAGTTCGCAATCGAACCTGACTGAGAACTGTAGGGTCTGTAGGTTGTCGTGGGGAATATATTCTAGAGAATAGCGTATGGACTGGTCTCGTATAGATTATATGCATATAATTACTCAAAGGTATCTACGTTCTGTGAATCGTTGCGGAAAAGGGGAGAACAGGGGGGAGAATGCATTCCTCCATTTGCCTGCCTAGCCGATGCAATGCCTCCACGTGGGGAGCCCACGTCTGATGCTATCGCATAGCGTGCAGAAGCAACGTATTAAATACTGCGTATGGTCATAGAGGCGCGTCCCGGAGCAGTTTCGTAAGGTTGAGAAGATCTTAGGATAGTGAGGTTAGGCTAGGTATCGCAAGATGAGCCCCCGCCGCATATCCGGCCCCCTTTTAAAGGATGAAAAATCATGTAAATTTAGTAATGAAAATTTCAAAACAAGTCGTAACGCAGTTTATACAAGCAAAGACGAAACTTTGTGTATATACCTTCCACGATGTTATCTTCGTTATTTAGGTGTTAGGTAATTTTCTTTCTAAGATTCCTTAATCACTACTTACATTAATACAATTACACCTGGAAGACACCCACCACCATACTAGAGAGAGGCGTGTGTTACCCTCCGGGAGAGGTGCAGAATCAGGACATAGTTGTTGCGTAGCCGTGCTTAGTTATTAGGACTCTTGCCCAGTGCTTTATGTAGTCTCT
The DNA here is from genome assembly GCA_022376535.1 of Xylariaceae sp. FL0662B. NCBI lineage: Eukaryota > Fungi > Ascomycota > Sordariomycetes > Xylariales > Xylariaceae > Xylariaceae sp. FL0662B. The sequence goes on along the minus strand of JAJJKD010000155.1, from coordinate 65,261 downwards.
ATAGTCTCTCCTACTTTAAAGGAGAGAGAGATATCAATCTTTACTTTACTTTACTACACTAATACTATTTAGTATTACCACAGCCTAGCTGTCATTATATTATAGTTATCTGTACTGCACTTCAGTCCCTAAAGTGCCACAAACTCTCCATCCCCAGGACTCGTCTGCTTATAGCCAGAGTCCTAGGACCACGTAACAAGCGATTATAATTACCTGTGCTACGCTCCACTTTAAACAGTTTCGTTTTCCCCTTTAGCTTAATAAAAGAAAACGAAACCGGCTAAAGTGGGACATAACACAGGTAGCTCTCCATCATCCTTTCATCCCGTAAATCCATTATATATGAATAATTTTATGGATATGTTCTTTTCCCCTTCCTTCTCACCTTAGAATTTTTATTGGCAGCAAAGCCTTCTTTCACCCTTGTGTACCGTGAGAAGTGGTTATATCATTAGGTGAGCTAAGGAGAGGGAGAAGATGGTTCATTCATGCTATGAAATACCTACACTATCTAATATTAGGCGCTTCATGTACCTCATGCGTAACGCATGGTGAACCCACATGTGTACGGAGTGCGCAGAGTGCAGCTTAACAATTATTGACCCCTCTATCTCTAGGTATGAAGCTCGTCTCAGCTTGTCTGAAACGATGATACAATGACTACCTAACGATTACATCGAAATGGTTTTCGTCACAAATGTTCGACTCGCTATGACGACTGAAACCGTGAGCCCAGAAACATCGACCAGGAATCTGATCTTATAGTCAACTTGATAGAAAGCTTGGCCGGGTCCCCATCCGTTTTCAATCAACCTAAGTTCGTCCAGAACCAGGGAGGGAAAAATATAAAGTTTCAATGGTGTCATGGACTGAAACATACTCGGCGGAGTCGAGTCGTAGGATGTCCAAATTGTCTCTTCAAGGGGAGAATCGAGAGCGTCTGCCCCGATGTATCTGGTGAACGAGTAGGACTGAAGGCGATGAAGCGGCACACACTGCCCCTATTAATCATTTGTTAGATAAGTTCCTCATGTTATTGCTGGCTACTTACCTTCTTCATAACCCACTGAAACTGGTTCTTCGCGTACCAGCGAGATTCATTCGCCTCCCACTCCATGTCTTCGATGCGGTGTTGGCCCTCGATATAGGGGGTTCGGATTAGAATCCCACAATTTATACGGGAAACTCGAGAGATTACTGGGACAAGTTCTGGCATCAACCCAAGCAGAGCAGATCCTAAATATACAGCCCCGAGACATACCGCAGTCCACCTGGTGAAAATCAGCGCCTAAGCTGCATATATGCAAACTTGAGTACTTACGGATCATCGTTAGAGGCTTGCACTACTTTGATATGATCAGGAATGCGAGCCTGAAGATAGTTCCTCATGTAAGGGGAACGGCCGAAACCACCGCTCAGTATGATATACTAGGAACGCTGTCAGCATTTAAAGACAAACTAGATGTCAATAAAGTAGACATCAATTTTAAGCATTATATAACCAGCTTACCTTGGGGTCTCTCCGGGTCTTGTCCCTGATATCGTTGATTTGCTCATCAATGAGTGCCTGAATTCGGGAGAATATCCCATCAAAGACGGGGCGAAGATTATCACTTAAATTATTAGTCTCTTATTCCACTGCGAGGCTGAACTAATAAACCTACCTCTCGAACCTGGCTTTGCGCTTACTGTACTCCTTCCTGATCGGGAATTGTACGGCCCATGGTCCATGTTTCCCTCCCACCGTATTCCCGTCAAAGTTAGGCTTGACTGTGGCAAGAGAAATTAGCACCCTGGACACGTCACAGTGATAGGTCAATAGAGATCAGAAGGGAACATCCCAGAGTCGTCTCTGCTTTAATATAGTTTTGAGCAGACTTGAATGGTAGAATGATTCTGGCGCAAAGATGGATGGTGCTTACTGTCGTGTTCCCAATCATCGTGCAGACATCTTCTTGCGTCGGTTTTCGAGAGTTGCCCCCATGCTGTATCTCCTATTGTCATCTTCAAGAAAGCCTCGAACGCCTCATCTAAGAACGCTGCACCGTACAAACCGCCTAGTAGTACTGTCAATGCTGGACCTCGCTTGTAACAAGGTCATTCACACATACCAACACCTTCTACACACGCGGCCACGCCCAGGGGTGCCTGGCAAACAGTCTCGTAATTGACGATATCGCTAAGACATATTAGATGAGCTCACCGAATTAGTAGGCTTTGGGTAAACTCACACTGTGCCACCGCCGGCATCAACGACAACAATCGAATCTCCCACTCCTAGAAGATTTTTCTTCTGAAGTGTTTGAAGAATGATCTGGGCAGCGGATTCTGGCTCTGTCAGGAAATGAATCCCGGTTTGACCTGTACGGGGATCCCCAGTGATTCTCGCCATTGTAGCAGCTTCCGCAATTCGTTGACGAGCGTAGTTTTTCCACATCGCCGGAACGGTGAAAATGACCGCAGTCGGAATGATTGAGATGGCCTCCCATCCTACCTGTTCTGCGATCTGCCCCATCGCATGATCCCAGACCTTCGCGAAGTAGTCGGCTACCACTTGGACGGGGTGTTTTCCAAGCCTCTTCATCGTTGCGAAGGCAAATTTGACATAGGGCGAGTTTCTCAGATGGGGTTCAACGTCCTCGCTGTCAAGAAGGAAAATTTTAAGCCACTCGAGCGGCTCGGCATCTATCGGAACACCATAGCCCCAACGAGCGATCCGCCCTGTGCGTTCGTCATAGAGAATCTTCGAGGCCACCTTTGGTCGCTTAGAGTCACACTGCAAAATAGAGGGCCAGTTGGTGATAGGTTCGGGGTGTTGAGGAGCAACGTTGGGACGGTGCATGTACCAGGAGACGCCGGTGAACCTGAAATCGGAGTCAGTATAGGTTATCTCGAAAAGTTTACAAAAGACTTTTCAGGAGGGAAGTTACTTACGTCGTACCGAAGTCGATACCAACGACCAATTTGCTCGCAGCCATCTTCCTTGTTGCTGTATCACTTCTTATGGATGTCAGTACTGTATCAGAAGGAGAAGAGTGTACTCATGCCAAGGGAGCATCGTGGTGGGAATCATGGTTGTGCGAGGGAAACTCTAAGCAGTATATATAGATTTAGTTCTATAATTCGCAATAGAACTGAGTGAATGGGAACTATTGTTGGATGATGAACCGTGGTGATTATAGATAAATGGACATAGGTATTTACATCAAGTGTTCCTAAGGTAACCAATACCACTCGAGTGAATAAACAATATAAGATCATAATGGATAATGGAGACAACAGGAAATAAACACAGGGAGACAGCTTATGGATACCTAGGTATATAGCAACCCCAGAGTGAATGGCCAATACCGGCTGATTCTAGAAGCTATGAGTAACCTCTTCCATTATCAATCGCTAAAGTAATAATCATTGTAGATCTATTGATTCTTTGGCAATGTTTACTTTCCAACTTGCTATCGGTATGCTAAACTACTCTCTTAATTGGCTGGCAGACATAATCACGTCTCATGGGAGACGTTGACCTCGTATTCTAGTCTCTTATATTCCATAACTCCTGTCATGACCAATACACTATAGCCCTAGAACAACCGATATAATCCAAGTAGAAAGAGTCACAACCCCTCCGCGTAGTGATCTTGTCTGTTTATCAAATAATTCAATTCTTGCTTGGATCTTTCCACGCATCGTCGAACTTTTGGATTGTTGCCTTGGCCTTGTCTTGGTAGTATTTGTTCCTGGACTGGCCTGGCTTTGTCGAGCGAGCCATACCGGAATACCGCTCGGTGATTGTTTTATTGGAGAGAAGATACGTCTGCATAGCATACGACGGCTGGCTTCCGGATGTGCTGATGAGAGTGTTAGCCGTGACTACTAGTATTTTGAGACTAGGGGTACGACATATACCGCTTGGTGCCCCCAGACACCTGGAAGCGGGCAGATGACTCCGTGGAAGACGGCATGTTTATCAGACTTGTTTTCTTGGAGAGGGGCGTAGAACTTAGTGTATGATAATTTGGTTTCAGTATAATCAATGCGACCTAAGCTTCAATGTGATTGATGTAGAGTTAGAGTTTGATCTAAGAATCCGGAGCGATGCTGTCTATCGAATATATAGAAATCCGTGTTCATCGACAATATGGCTGCTGCCAACCCTTCCTTATCATTTCTGCCTAGTTGACAAAACCTGCTCTCATTCGTGAGGCCAAAACCTGAGCTGTTTAGCTAGTATTCTCAGGATTTGGCCTCGGATCTGTGTGAGATGCACCATCGTGAGATGACAAACCCTGACCATCGCAAGCAACTAGATGTTACCTCGGAACTGAGTGTCACCAGAATGTGACTCGGCCTGAAATAGTTTCGCAGTTTAGAGGTATGATTTGATTGGCTGCGCGATCGAGGCGCAAGGTACATACTGAGCTGAGTGACGTTCTAGACCCCTATCAGGTTTTGGCTTTCTGTATGCAAGTTACTTCATACCTCGAGTCCCCTTCTGTTAGTGATACATCGATCCATTTTCACCACAAAGCATGTCATGCAAGTTATGATAGCACAAGATATAGGTAGCCTACATTTAGGGATCCCTGAAAACGATGTGTTTTTTTTTTTTTTTTTTTTTTTTTTTTTTTTTTTTTTTTTGGCAAGTAGAAATTGGGGTGTGTAGCCTATAGCAAGGCCTAGTCACCCTCCAACTTTTGTGGCGGTCTGGCGGTACCGGTGGCATGTCTCAGGTAATAAGGCACAGCTTGAATGCAACCCACCTCGGGTCGAGTCGAGTCCAACGGGGTAACTGAGAATTTAGCGATGATTAAGTAGAAAAACGCGGGACTACTACTGTAAAGATAGAATCGGGGGTCGATCCCTGCCGACAAAGCCCGATGACAAAACCTGAAGACAAAACCTGGAGACAGAACCTGCAGACAGAACCTGCAGACAGAACCTGGAGACAAAACCTGCTTCTATGTTGCCAGCTTCTGGCGAATCAGCAGTTAGTTTTTGTCTTGGCCAAGCAGGCTGTGATAATTCGTCGTGTGCACCTATCATCTCGGTGAACTCAGGGGGCGATGCAGAGTCGTTAGATTATTTCTGTAGGTTCCCGCTCGAGGTGGGTTTTCTTCCATGAGCTTATTTCATGATGTATATATTCAAATAACTGAGCTGCATCTTCCCATCTGTCAACTCACACACGGCAGACCATTCCTTAGGTAACTATCTTGTTACATGATTTCTTCTCGGGGCTAATTTTTGTAATTATATCCAACCGCCACGTAGTTCAAGTCGATATAATTATTTCTAATTTCCCTTTCTTCTTGGTCCTTGCTACGCATCTCCGGTGTTGATATCAGGTACCCATGCTCCTGTGATGGCTCCCAAAACTCGGACGGCGAAAATCCCACAAGAAGATTGGTCCCTCCACAAGGATGAGATCTTGGACTTATTTCTACGTGAAGACCTCACTGTGGGGGATCTGGCTGAGAGAATGAAGTCCCGGGGACTTAATGCGACGTAAGATACTGACCTAGATCTTCGTTACTATTTAACTAACAAATAGTCCTCAAAGTATCTCGCAGTACGAGGCACAGCTCGGGACATGGAAAATCCGCAAGAACCTGAAAGTACATGAGTGGGATCTTATCTTCAAGGTAATTGACCGCCTTCCTCGGGATGCTCGAAGCAGGATTTTATTGACAGGCCACCTTGTCCCTGAGCATACGATTGAGCGAGCTCGACGGCACTGCAACAGCCAATCTAACCCTAGGAAACGGCAACGCCTAGACGCCGAACCAACAATGTCCGATGTTTCTATTGAGGTCCAAGGACAAGACGGCTCATGGTCACGATTGACAAGCGGCGCATCGGTTACGTCGGTTTCTACCTCGTCCCAATCGAGCTCCAGCACTTTTCCCCAGCCGCAAGCCCTTGCTCCGAGCGACCACTATTACAACAGCGGCAGAACCCAGGAACAAGATCATGTGGTAGATCATATCCATGACAGCGGCCTCATGTCAGTCGACAACCGTCACTCGCCTGAGTTCGTCCGGACTGTCGCTGGGTATTGTGGAGAAGTTTCCTTGGCAGGAAACATTCCTGCCTCTGGGTTATTGAAATTTCCCAGTTTCGGAGGACCTGCCCAGCTCGTGCAAGATGGCGCCAGTCCCAGCCGTTTACATCAAAAGCCCGCAAGTTTATCATGCTTTGAAATTCCATTTGAAGTTCCATCTATATGGCTCGAACGCTTGACTTCCATGACGTTTGGGGATGAACTAAGTCGGGAGGTTTTTGGCTCTAGTCACCAGGTCATTCATTGTAATGGGCGGGTCATCCAGGCGAACGATGCCATGGTCAAAGAATTCCTGATGGCTTTGAAAGACTCTGTGGTGAAAAATACAGAATGGTCAAACATCAAGTTTATATTACGGGATTTTGCTACTTTGCTACCTGGCTGTGAAATTCAGGCAATAAATCGCAACAAGAGCCAAACCATGATATCACCCAATGACTTCTTTAAGACCAATTTCTTCCGACTGCTCATTTTCTCAATGCTCAATGGTTTTGCTGGTTTGGAAGACATGCCCATAGAAGACGTTTCTAGCTTCATTGTCGGAATGGAAAGCATGAGCATTTTGGTCATTGAGTTTCTCAAAGTACGTCCGAGCCGTAATGCAAAAGCGTTTGCGGAGACCCTTTTTCGAGCCGCAATCGAATCAGAAGAAGATCGCATCATTGGCCCTTTATTGGCCACGGGTCTAGTCCATGTCAACCACACACTATACGATGACGACGGCATAGGGATAACTCCAATATTCCATGCTTTGGCTACGAGGAAAGTAAAAGTCGTAAAAACGCTTATGGAAGCTGGTGCCAATATGGACGGTATAGAAGTATTGGTAGACCGAGACAGAAAGCGACCTTTTCCTAGGAATGGCTGGGATTTCATAACCGTTACCGAAGAAGTGGTGCGTACTTTAGAATCTCTACGTCAACCTTATTATCGGCTTTTTTGTCACTCGTCCTGGACCGCAGAAGCCACCAGTCTATGTGTCTCCATAATGGCGCCTACAAACCATTCGGAACTCATCAAATACGAATTCCTTGAAAAAATAGCATGGAAATTCGAGGATCAGATGGCTACAGAGATTGGTGGTAACATTGTTCGAGCCTGTGAACAGATGCACGGCGGGAAATGTCTTCGGGAGTATTTATCCAAGGACGCGCGTTGTATTTCGATAGCTGAAACAAGGAGCCTCTTCGACTTTCGCGACCTATTGCGCCCCTATTTTAGGAGGAGCGATAGAAAATTCGTGGTAGATACGTTGTCTACCCAAGCTAGCCGCTATACTATTGACTTGGACCTTAACCTCCACTGCCAGCATCCATTGATCGAAGCAATTCTGGCAAGGAATATGCCCCTTATTCGTCAGCTTGAGGAAAGGGGCGCATTAGAATGTCTCGACCAACCCGATCAATTCATAGCTGCACTCGACGCGACAGGGCAGACTGGAAACACCGACTATGCGAAGAAACTTTTGTCTCGTCATGCTTCATCCCTATTTCTCCCTCAGTTAACGTTGGAATTGCATCGTGCAATAAAAAACCACCACGATGAGTTGGCTTTCGCATTACTCGATGCCGGAGTTATTGTCAACTATGCCGACTCACCAACCGATGAGTGGTGTGTTTTAGTGGCAGCTGTCAGGCGAAATCATCATCAACTTGTGCAAGCAATTTTGAATGCCGATATTGCCAACGAGTATTCAGTTACCCCCATCCGGGCATTGAAAGAAGCGATTAAATGGGGTGATAAGGCCACCCTCGGAGACCTGAAAACAACGTTCAATGGCTTACTTAGTGGCTCTTTTTGCGACACGCTACCATTCGAAGATGCCATCAAAGCAAACGATTACGACATGTTCAACTTCCTCCTACAGCAAGAACCAACCTCGGAATCTGATTTGTCGCGCTGCATGGTAATCGCTATTGCAAGAGACGACCACTCTATGCTTCAATACTTGCTAGATAGAGGTCCTGATGCTTTAATAAACGAAAAGACGTTAATGGATGTAGCAATCGGCAAGCCAGCCATCCTAAGTCAGCTCTTAACACACTATGCAGGCCGGCGTGAATGTGTCGTGACAACATCCGCTTTATACCAGGCAATTCGAGGCGGCCTTGATAACATTGAGTCTTTGGACATTCTCCTGTCGTCAGACATAATAAATAAACAATACATGACAAGATTTGACGGCAACGTCATATCTCCGCTTGGTTACGCGATCTTAGAGTGTGGGAGAGGTAACGACCCCGAATTCATAATAGTGGGAAAACTTCTCGACGCCGGCTGCAGCCCAAACAGCATTGTGTCAGTAACGAGACTTCCCTATATCATCCAACAGAGCGCGTTGTTAGAGGCGATTGGGACACGAAACGAGAAGCTCGTGCGCTTTATGATAGAACGCGGAGCCGACGTCAACGCAGTCCCAGCTTTGACCGTGAAGCGGAGCCCGTTGCAGCACGCCGTAGAGATTGGCAGCCTTGGCATTACCAAGCTGCTACTCAAATACAAGGCGGACGTGAATGCGGTGCCATCGATTCGGAGCGGCGGTACAGCTCTTCAATTTGCTGCCATCAGCGGCAATTGCAATATTGCGGCCGAGCTTCTCAGTCATGGAGCATTACTACATGCGCCGCCTTCTAAAGTAAACGGACGTTGGCCTATCGAAGGGGCTGCTGAACACGGCCGTTTGCATATGATCGAGTATCTCTGGGCGGCGAAAAGTAATATTATCTCTGTGTGTAACTGCCAGACTGGCTTTGAGCCAAATCGTTGCCTCAGAGCGATGGAGCTTGCTGAGAAGAATGGGCATAGGGCCTGTAAAGAATTGATTGCTGAATTGTCTGGGTTTCCTGAGCCGTGCACGGATTTCTAGTCCGACTATAATTAGGACTCATGCTATAAATTTCATTATCTCAGAGTCTTAGTTTTCTAATCGGATTTACCTCGTTCTTATTATCGAAATTATTGTCATTGATGCTATGGCAAACATAGAAAATTGCCAATCAGTTGCTTCAGTGCTTAAGTTCTCATCCCTCGAACTCTCACCTTGTCCGGGAGATTAAATGTTCTAACACAGATTTTTTCAGGTTTTGGTAGAATCAAACTTATTCGTGTCCTCCCAAGAGGCATCATAGGTAAGCATTGTGAAAGCAGGGTATAGGTCGAACGATACACTTGAATTCGACTAGCATTCCCCTAAATTTCCACCGTACCACCAATATGCCAGCTTGCTTCTTTGCAACAGCGGACTCATATTATCCCAAACAGCCATTTGCCTCATAGAGTTATCATTCACCTAGGCTAGTATTGAGAGAGCATTCAGCGCCCATCTTTTCCCGAACTTCAATTCCCTACTTAACCAGTGTGCCCCCATAAGCCCCTTTTTTGTGATACCTGCACGTCCCCTAACGCGTCGATATCCACGTCTCCTTAGCAACTCACACAACATTAACACGTAAGGTGACAACTATATTTACACACGTAGCCCAGTTCCTCCAAGAGATTCATCTGTGCTCTCTTCAGCAGGCTAAGGGACCCCGAGAGCACCTCCTGGCACATCCCCAACAGATCACCAAACACTAATCACCGCACCTTTCAGTGCCCCTTCACTGAGTCACAGCACAACTATAAGAGACAGCTACAGAGACGGTCAATCACGAGGTAGCAAAGGCTTGGGGCAGCATAAGTCAGATAGATAGGCGGAAACTTCGGATAGAGATATTAGGCAGCTTACCATCGGTGTCGCACACGACCATGTCCTTGGTATGTTTCTGGCTCGTCCGGGCTACAGGTTGCGTGAGAACTAAATCTACCCACCGATGGTGTTAATATATTGGATTCCGCGGCGGGACAAACTTCACGTGAGCCTATATACTTGGTCTACATTTGTTCCAGAAAGCGATTTATTACGACACTAAGTAGGTATATCTGATGAGGATTTTCTCGACCCAATTCTCACGATTCATCGAATGCATCCAATCGAGTCAGGTCAAAATAAGTTTACTAATCAGCTTGTTTCAACAGACTTAAGACTATCAATAACTTTAGTTGATTAGTTGGGTACTAAAATGCCCTCTTAGACCAACTGTTGTTGCTGCCCCTGGAGTTACCCCCAAATCTCCTATTGATAAATCTCCTGCCAATGGCTTCAAGGACGTAAATCAGTTATCAATACGAGTATAAATAAAAAAATTCATTTCCGAAAACGACCCGGAAATATTAGTAAAAATGTTAGGGAAGGCTCGGGGATGTGATGGCCGTCAGTTTTTAGCAGGGATGGCAGCATAGGGTGATAAGTGGCTGGCAGCTAACCACCAAGCAAGACATCAACAAATTGACAGGATTAATCACTGTGATTATAAGTGAAAATTAGCTTGGAATAATTTAAACTTGTCCTTAACAAGAACGTTCAGCTTAACTCAAACCTTAAAGAGGCGCACTTGAATTGCTGCACACGCTGGCTTAATTATTGAGACGAGTAACCTAAAGTTACCTAATGCTAGCCTGGTTATTGCGACGCGGGTATACATGCGATGTTAGCCCGACCCTTTGCCGTAGAGACTCAACGAGGTTACCTATTGGAAACCATAGATACTTCATGGACTACTATGATGGAGGTTGGAGAAGGTACCTGTAACAGATTCTCCCACCTGCGGAGTGCCGGTATTGGGAGAGAAGATGAGGAACTTAACTGCTTATTAAGTGAAGGTGAAACTTGAATTAGCAGGGCCCCTTAGAGATATGTACAAGCGGCAGCCATATGAGGCAGGTTAATGATACGCCTGAGCTCTACGGCCCTATCTCAACAGAGTTCATCTAACTATGCCTTGCTTTCTTATTTGCGAGACTGCTAGGACTCCCAATGGTATACCACTCGAGTTGCTAGTGAAAGTGACGCGATGTTAGAGTATACGGTAGACGTTATAATGAAGTTAAGGTATGTCTTGCAAGAGTACCCCATAGTCAATTTTGAAATAATCTAGACTCGCACTATGACGGTTGACGAACGTGCCTTTAGTACGCCTCGCATATTCATGACACATAGCACATTTTATTGGAATATCTGGTGGCTGGTATGTGAATATACAGGTGGCTGGAGGACAACCCACACCAGTGGCTATATAGGAGGATATCCCCTCCTACCTGTGATACCTCTCTTACTACTACAATTATCAATATAACTGATGTACACACTCATAACCTGCGTATCTATTTCAAAACATTTGATAGAGAATAGATTAAATATAGGTTATGTACACTTCTACTGGTGAGAGATGCAACCTGAGCTTACCTTTCACAAATGATTTGACGCGTAACAAGAGAAACAATAGACTCTTCAGTAAGTGAGACAGAAGTGCCACACGAAGCAAAGGACTACGGCTTCTAGGAGATCGCTATCACGTCATCATCGGGGTTATCTCTATCACCAAGTCGCAACCCCCGTCAGTGCGTCATTCCTAGTTTTTATCTCTCGATCTATTGCTATTGCTGAATCTCATATTTAAATTTTGAAGAATGTCAGTTATTCCAGAGAGGGCAGGGCAGAAAAAAAAAAAGAAAAAAAGAAAAACAAAAGCCCGCCTTGATTGAAGCTAAGGAATCTCTTGACTAGTTGCGTACACTATAGACAGGCATAGTTAGACACTTGCGAACAAAAGCCTGCTAAGTCTCTGTATACCTCAGTACCGCTAATCATGTATTGAACATAACACTACAATTCGTCAACTAGGACTATCTCCAGCAGCTAGTCTACTAGTGCTACGGAATGATTCCAGTTCGCGGAAAAGGGGAACGTCGGAAATACACTCAGTCACAACCACGCCCAAGATGACTCCCATTGTTCTCCCATAAGCTGAATCAATGACTCAAGTAACAATAACGTTTTGTATTATGATTTGGGAGCTAGCGCTAATGCCGATAGTCGAGGGAGAGGGTTTCGAAGTATTTTCACCTATTATAGGTATTCCGTCACAATAATTCATGAAATGTCTAATTCAAGTAGCACGTCAATATCCTTTTCCTATATGGTCATGGGATCTGAAGAGATGAAGCTGGCTTACCTGAGGGCACTTAAGTTAGAGCCATAGACACCGTGAGTGTCGCCGTATATCGTGAACTGCACAAGTACTAAGAAATCCGAACGAGTATGCATGAAGAGATTAAGAACATTGTCGCAAGTACAAGAGACTTATAAGCCCGTATTAGATAATGCCACTAGGCTATTATTATTTCTCGTATGTGCTATGTCAAAGAACATCCAGATGTCTCCTAATCCCTAGCAACTTTACACGATTCGGATTATCTGACGAAGTAATAGTGTGGGAAAGACTCGGATGCAAACCAATGAGAAGGGCTCCACGGCCAATTCAGCGTATACCAGCCGCCTTTTTCTCACTCTCGGATAGACTTCTTAGAAACCAGCCTCAACGGATTGTGTTCTCGGTATACCGACTGAAGAAGCAAAAAGAACAAGTATAACGCTCTATACTCGATCAAAACCCAGAATCAAAGATAGTACTAACGACGACACCAAGAAGGCAGTATCTCCCTAGATTGACTTCCTACTCTCGATAAGAACAACAGAGGCTGCCAAACCTGCCTTGTTCTAGCACGTGAAATATGATAGGCTCAAACATAGCATAGGGAATGACGTCTGTCACATGGCCCGAATCCTAGATCAATGCCGAAGGAAATGGTTAAGGGGCTCAAATCAGTGTTTCATGCGTATAGGAGGGTTGCAGTGGAAAGCAAGCACTCGCTCATCGTGCATCCATCTCACGGCGCATCGGGCTTCAATATGATATGTTATTTGTTATTACGCAATGGTGCATGGGGGCCGTGATGAGGGACGCGTAGCCGGGTTGTTGATGCCTTCCTCAGCCTTGAGCATGGCAGCGCAGAAACAGTATCTCTGGCTGTCAAACATAGCCCGCGGCTGTCTCGTGTCGTTCTAACTCAGGCTTCTTCGCATAGCCTCGCGCAGCAGTAACTAGAATGCAGGCCCAATCTCTATTATCGACACGAGTATCAAGTTCTCCTAGATATTGATAGGTAGAGCAATCGTGGATTGTCAGCCTCGGTTTTTCTCATGTCCTCGAATTTCGTTACTGAGGCTGTATTCTACGAAGCCCTGAGGCCGACGACCACTCCGTGCTGCGGCTCTATGCTTTGGGCATTACTCTTTTTGCCTAAGGTTGGATCTAATACCTACTCCTTGATTCATAAGTGGCAATGTTTGTGACTCATTTCAACAAGACCAGTGAAAAGGGTGAACTTCGCGATGTGAGGCATATACAATACCACGGGCTTTTCTGCCATAGGTAACAATATGAGACTCGGAATTCAAGATTGGCCAATGTGTTGGAAGATAGTGATCGGGACGTCATTTCAGGACGCGTCCCAGACGGGAGATGGAAGTTGACCGAATCCCTAATACTGCCTAAATGGATTGGGTTGGGTGATTGCGATTGGGCAAATACAATTGGGCCTTCGGCCATGTCGTTTGTGTTCCTTAAGGGGCATGCCGCATGCGGCACAAACCGCAGATGTGACGACTAATAGAAAAACAGCCGTCAACGAAGACGCCATAATCCATTTTCCAAAACAAAGCAGATGCTGGAGGCAGTGAAACCTATGGTCATGCGACCATGTTCTACGTGAGACACTAAACCGGTAAATTGCCCGGATGCCGTCAAATAATCGTATGGGATATGGTAGATAGCGGCTAATTCTGAATACATCAAGGGAATAATTGGAAAATGGCCATCATCAATAATAAGAAAGTTACTAGCAAAAAGTACTATTTGCATAATACGCACGCTTCGTAACGCAGCTTCATACCCAACATGTCACCAGGGCGCAATATCCGGCCTTCTCGGTTACTAGCAATAATAGGTTGATAAGTTCCCTGAACACTCATAACAACATCCAAGTCACTTTTTTTGCCACTTTGCCAGATAGCCCGGTAGCTAGGTATCCCACGCCGTACATTCGTTGTTCCTGCATGCAACCAAGAGCGAAATTGTGATATAACGATTCTCTTGTCAATTGAGAGCTGGGATAAGCCAGAATTACGCGCCTTTGTATTGAGAATAGTGGTTAGGAAGCGGCTGACATAGTGAGATACGACCTTCGACGCCGGCGTATAGCACGTCTAACAACCGCTGACAATTCATATTGCTCCGCTGACTGTATTAACTTAGTGCGAACGTTAAAAGGGCGAGTGATGCTTAGTCTATTATACATGAATTCTCAGTAATATTACCTATCTATTGACACGCACATAAATAGATGATACCGAGTCGGTCAATGCCGCAACTCGTATCTATGAATAAAAAATGAGGATTTCTTGGAAATATCTAGCCAAACACCACTCACTCAAGTATTAAGAGCCAGTCGCCAGTATAGATAGATAATTGAGGTTCGCGGCGCTGGACCCGTCGCGTGCGAAGGCAGAAAGAGTGGCTACTAGCCATGTAAGGCAGTGATGATCACAAGTGGTATCCCGTGGACCACCCTATTGGCGGCAAAGGATGGGTTCGAGAAAGGTCTAACGTCCCCAAAGGACGCCAATCGCCTCGATTTACCGGTGGTTGGTTATTTTGGAGTCCAACAATGTCCCGTTCCAACCCATCTCCCATCATCTCCCATCCTATCCCATCCTATCCTAATGGAGCACTGCTATTTATGTGCGTACGCACAGTATATTGCCGCTTACCCCTGCGAGGTCTTGCGCTGGCTTCGCTTACCAGCTTAATACCGACCACATAGCCTCGAACAGAAAAAAATCAATAAAAAGAGTGAAGCAGAAAAAAAAATGGGAATAGTAGGGCAAGAGGTAACATGACAACGTCATCAGCCCACGAAGGATGGCACACTTTTTCATTTTTGCACAGGTGATGCAGACGCAGAGTGGTCGGTAATTTTATAAAGTCTGGCAGTTCTGGGTGATCTGGCAAATGGTGGCAAAGTCAAGACTCAAGAGGATAATGCAGCCAATCATATAATACGGAATGCATGAATGCCCAACGTTGGGCACCCGCATCACCCTCACTCTACCACCCTCTACAGCACACCAAGTACTGTAAGTAGACCACTTGCGCTGTTCAGGCGACTGTGTCTCCTGCTTTGTGGAGTCCGTTGGGCAACGTTCCATAGGGTCATTGGGTGCCTTGTAGTGAGTCAGGTCCAGCAGGTCCCAGCAGGTCCCAGCAGTCCCTTGCGGACCCGGGATAGACACCCCGGTCAGTAGCCGCAGTGCGCCGTCGACGTCTTTCACCTTTTGTTTCATTCAAGTATCTATCAGCCTTCTCCTGTACCTCGTTTTCTTTTATGCCAAACAAAACCCTCCCATTTCCTGCTCACCTGCCGCTCCCAACTTGTGTCTAAGACGCCAACAACCAACAAAACCTCGTCAAGCCCAACGACATGCTCCATCACCCTAACACACCTATATCAACCCAAGAACTCACCTTTCCACCACTAAACTGTGCATATCTTCCTTCGACTCTGATCTACGAAATCCACCCAGAATACGACAAAGATCACCAAACAGACCACCATGGAGACGACGACAAGCCGGTCCAGAGAACGCGGATTCGCCATGCCGGGTGGATACCCGCCCTATCCTGAGCAGTTTCCTGAGCAGTTTCCAGAGCCGTATCCTGAGCAGTATACTGAAAAACCATCCCAAATTCGGTCACTATCACGACCGGCTACATCAAGAGATTCAGACCAAACCGACGTTTCCTCGGTGCGGACGACGTCTCAGTCAAACCCTCCCAAGGGTATTCTCAAGACGTCTACGACGAGACGGCCTGAGGATCCTCTTGCTGCGCGATTCTACAGGGTAGCGAGGCCCGAACAGATTTATCAAGCACCGGCCCCTCTACCGGCCCCTCTATCGGCCCCTCAATCGCCAACATATTACTCGGACAACAGCTTTCCCAGCTTCGATACCGAGACTGAGTCGCAGTCTACATCTTCGGAGCTTTCGACAAATACGCAGGCCACCAGTGTTGACTCCGATATCACCATCTTAAAACCCAGCAAACCTTCAACACAGGCCAAACACGTTCGCCATGTGCCTCCGCCCACCGTGAGCCGGGTAAAGGCCCGGCCACGAGGGAGGCCGCAGTCGCAAGTAACTAAGAGCCCTTCGCAAGTTAGCAAGCCTTCGCAAAGCAGCAAGTCTTCCCAAGTTGGCAAGAAGCGGACCGTGCACATCGAATTCATCCCTTCGACAGAAACTAAGCCGACGGCAAATAATGCCTCCCAGGACATGCAACTTGCCAGAAGGTCGGACCAAGCTCTTCTATACAAGATCGAGCGACTGGAGAGTGAGACTGAGAACTTGAAGAAGAACCAGATCCAATTGAACAGGGATCTGGATGATGCTTCGACTCAATTGTCCGTCAAGGGACGCGAGCATCAAGATATCATACGAACCTTGAACTTTGAACGCAATTCCAAAGAACTCATTCTTAGAGATCTCCAAGAACAGCGACTAATCTTCGATGAATACCGAAACAACTTCGACCTGCAGCAGGGTATGCTGTTTGAGGTGGAGAGAGAACGAGACAGCTTTAAGCAAGCACGCGACAAATTTGAGAAGCAGCTGGTTAAGATGGAGAAGGAAATGAGCCGAAGAGAGGCAGCGCGCAAGGACGAAGAGGAATCACTCAGACGCCATTTGGCCACCCTGGAGAAGACCACAACAACTCTCGAGAAGCGAATTGGCTCCCGCGACAGGGAAGTTGAGAAGCTGGCCTCAGAGCGCAACTCTCTGCGTGAAAGGTCGGAGAAGCAACTCATGGAGCTGAAGGCACTGAAAGAAGAGAAGAAGCCATTCAAGGAGGAGAAGGATGCTCTAGAGAAGGAGCAGAAGAAACTACACACGCAGCTGAAAGAGGCGGAAGACGAGAAGGTGACCCTACAGGACAAGATCAAAGGCTTCGAGGCAGAGATTGAGATTCTCAAATCGCAAGTATCGACACTAGAAGCTGACAAGCAAGCTCTTGTGAAGAACCTCGAATCAGTGACAGGTGCTAAAGTAGAGCTTGAGAGCCAGTTGCAAGCCAAGGAGTCCGCGATCAAGGATTTACAGGCCCAGGTCGACACCAGCAAGACCATCAAAGAAGACTTCGAGAAGCAGCTCGAGGCTGTCAAAGGAGACCTTGAGAAGCAACTCGGGGATGCTAAGCAGGAACTTGAGAAGCAGGCTGACACGTTCAAGAATGAGATCGACGAGAAGCAGTCAACCGTCGATCGCCTCATCACCGAGATCGCTGGATCCAAGGACGCCAACGTTTCCCTCGCATCTCAGAAATTGGAAGCTGAGACTCAACTGACCAATGTCCGTGCCAATCTAGCCACCGTCCAGACAGAGCTCGGCGAGCTGCAGGAGCGTTACAGGACGCTGGAAGGAAACAAGGATCTACTCGCATCTCACAACGTCGACCTCCTCAAGAAGAGCGAAGAGCTCGACAAGCTTCGCCTAGAACACGCCGGCCTCGACGACAAAGCCAAGGGCCTCCAGACCGACATCGACAAGAACCAGGAGACCATCAAGGCTCTGCAGGAGACAAAGGCCGAGATCGAGGCCCACGCGAAGGATCTCGAGAGCGGATCGGCCTACGGCAGACTCGAGGGGGAGAAGACCGTGCTCGAAGCCCGCATCACATCGCTGCAAGCCGAAGCCGACAAGATCCCCGCGCTGACGAACCAGGTCGCGGCGCTGACGCAGGAGAAGGCCGACCTCGAGACCCGGATCAGGAGCCTGCAGGCCGAGGCCGACAAGGTGCCGGGCCTGGCGCAGCAGATCCAGACGCTGGTGGCGCAGCTCTCGACCGTCAACCAGCAGCTGACGCTGGCGAACGCGGCGCAGGCGGCGTCGAGCGCGCAGGTGCACGACCTGCAGGCCACCGTCAACCGTCTGCAGCAACAGCAGCAGCAGCAGAGCCGGTCGCCGACGCGCAGCAACGGGGGCCGCAGCACGTCGCGGGCGGCGCCGAAGCGGCACGCGCGCTCGCCCTCGTCCGGCTTCGTCTTCGTGCGCAACCCGTCCGAGAAGGGCGGCAACGTGTACATCACGACGCGCGAGGCGCTCAAGGACTCCAAGGAGGCCAAGGACGCGGGCGCATGACGGCCCGGGCGCGATCTACTGAAGAAGTTCTTGATGGCATGAACCAGGAAGAGTTGAGGCGGCGGCGGCGATTGATGGTGGTGATTCTTTTTTTTTTACTGCCTACTACATCAATGCGTTATCTTACAACATGTGGAGCCCGGTCGGGCCGTGCCATTCATTCTTTATTTCTTTCGGTGGGCTCGCGCGGGGACGAAAAGATGAGATATTATGAATGAGGATGAGGAGGACGAAGGCGACGATGATGATGACCATGACGACCACGATCACGACGATGACGATAATGATGTGATAAGGATTGTACGTTCCTACGATCTGTATCTGTGCTTTTTGGATGGCATGGAATGGGGTGCGAGGAACGGTCCTTGCTTGTTTACTTGGTTGAGTTGGTACCTACTTGTATCGTCATCGTGTACGATGGTTGTCATAGATGAGTTGAAAAATTGGGTTTAGATTCGGGTCCTCGGGACTCGATGGACAATTTCCTTTGTTTTTGGGATCACTACGGGGAATGGGTTAGGACGGGATGGAAAAGACAAAAAACGAGGATACATAATATCGGGTTTTCATTCTAACTACTGTGTTGTTACTGTAAGGTTGGGAAAAAGAAACATCGTCATGTTGTAATCTAAAATCATGTATTCTAGTCTAGACAATGGGCACAAGCTCGGATATGGACTTAGCACCAGGGCACGGTAATAGGCATTGCAATTCTATCTTGTTTTATTTCGAAGCTTCTCATCACTCCCATCGCATGTTACCAAGAAATGGCTTCATAACTATCCCCAGCTTTGAATTAAGACACTGACCTCGTGCCATCAGATCAAGAATCCCCCTCACATCGGCCAGAACACAACTGTAAATACTGGCGAGTGACAGGCTTCTTAATTGATACGATACATGCATTTCTGTGTATCCTGAGTAAAAGTAAGTACTGAGACTGGCCCAGCGTCATGCCTTAGCTATGAGAGGCTCTAGAGTCTGGACAATAGTCATCTGCATGGCAATCTCCGGCACCAGGAAAATACCAACACTACTGGTGCCAAGAATACCCTTCATACAAGATACCTATGTATGCCAACAAAGCAAACAAGAAACGCCAATTGGTTCTACAGCGCCTTCGATGCCAACGACAGCACGCATTGGCCACTCGAGCAACGTGCGGTCTGCATTCACCTCTCGATGGAGGTTGGGCTCAGGGATGGTCCGGGGTAAGCAGGGTTTAGCCCAACCAATCATCGTCGACGCCAATACCCAAAAGCGGCAGTGCTCCCAACCACATTTGGACTTAGCGTCTGACAACTTGTCCCGCCCGTGTCCTCATACGACGGCTTGCTGGAAGAGGCTTCTTGCAGAATGTATGACACATCGAGGACAGGTTGCTTTTTTTTTTTTCCTGCGGCCCGGCTGGATTTGTCTTCGAGCATACATATTCCCACGGAGAAGGATTCTGGAACTCGAGGAACACGTAAGTCGCCAGTACCGAGGGTCCTTGCATCGCCTCCATAAGTTCGGTCCAATAGGAGAAATCAGCAGCGCGTGCCCTGGATATGCCAACAATACATACCATATTAGCTAGCCCCAGCAAGACCTTATTTACGACGATCCGCTAATTGGCTCTGGGGAAAGTGATGGGACAGGCGACCAATCTGTAATCCCCGGTATCTACGCCTCTGGGGCCGTAGCATCTCTCCTATTCCACATGCGGGCGCACTAGGCAAACCGTCGCATGTCTGGCACGGCGCACGGGTGGACCTCAGTTATCCACGAGGGCGGAGCTGTACGCCACCGCGCCGCATAAAAGGAGAGAGAGCAGCAAAGCGTATTGGAGCTCGTAACTGGGGCTACGCCCGCCAAACCTCGAGATACGAGAAACGCCTCTAACCGAC
Source organism: Xylariaceae sp. FL0662B (assembly GCA_022376535.1). Classification (NCBI taxonomy): domain Eukaryota; kingdom Fungi; phylum Ascomycota; class Sordariomycetes; order Xylariales; family Xylariaceae; species Xylariaceae sp. FL0662B. The sequence goes on along the minus strand of JAJJKD010000155.1, from coordinate 45,175 downwards.
GGCGCGCGGTTCTTGGGACGGCCTGCGGCGGCGATCTGCGCCGGTGCAGCCGTCGCGAACGCCAGGCTGTGGGTAGGCACAGGGTCGGGATCCCCGACACGGCCAAACCAGGCGACGTATTCAATGCCACGGTGGAGCGGCTGGCGGGGATCCCGCTTCAATATGCGGTGACCTTCGGCATCGAACGGTACGAGGAGGAATGGTCCGTGGCCCCTTCAGGGCCCGGAAGTCTCGGCTTCGCCTTGTTGAATACGATCGATCTCCAACGTACGTGCTATATTCGGGCCGTCGTCTCTCATCCAACGGGATTTTTTTAAAAGGGAAACCCGATCTTCCAATGACTGTTTTTTTCGTGGAAGAGGTTGGGACGACTCTAGCAACCACCGTCGATCCTGCTAGGTCTTCGCTCTCCGTACCTGAATATCATCTATCTGCACGGTCCTGCTGCATTCCAAGCTGTCGTACTTGCGATTGCGGGCCCTCTGAGCTCGTCTGAACGCGAGACCTAGCGATGGAGCATCAGTATGAGCGATACGACGAGTACGAACCTCGTATGGATGAGCTACGCAGACGACAACGGCCGCATCTGCAAGATACCATACGCATAAGCACGACGTGTTCAACAGTTGCAATTCAGGAAATATTTCTGCTACTCTGCTATAACATGTGGAGTCTCGAGAGACACTGGTTCATAGGAAGAAAGGCATTAGTTACTGTTGGAGACCCAGATTCTCGAGATACCAAACCATAAGTGAGTAGCAACCCGATCTCAACTCCATGCACCGGAAGATCATACGGGAAATAGTAATACAGCTCGATAAACACGATCAACTCCCATAATTTACCCATATTGCTCGGACACTCTAAACACTATGGGCCTTAATACATCTCGCGCCATCATTGCCACTCGCCTTCGGTCCATTCGAAATCTTAACCGGAGTGGTGCCATTAGCAGGTAGCGGGAACTTCCAGATCTCTCCACTGTTGTTCTCCGAGCCGTACACTAGAACACGCACAGTCAGTACTCGCGGTTTATGGGACTCAACAATGCACGGCGGCTGAAGAGGGATATTCAGACATCTCCACTCTTCTTCAGTAGGGAAGTCCAGTCCTTGAATCAGGGGCCAGGTAAAGAACGGGTAACTCGGGGATGTCTCTACTCACAGAATCCATCATCAGAAGCATACACAGCACCCCAAGTGTTCTGCCCAGCCACACGGCCGAAGTCGGTGAGCGAGGTCCAGGTATGCCCGGTCCGGTCGAAGCGCGCCAGGATCGTGCGGTCATTGGTGCTGGTGTACGCGAGCCCGTAGAGGTAGTTGCCGCCGCCGGGCACGTAGGCCCAGTCGATGACCGTGTTGGGGAAGGTCGCGGTTCCGTTCGCCACCGTCGTCCCGAAGGTCGCCGATCCCGGCTTCAGATCGATCTGCAGCCAGAACTTCCCACCGGCAGTCCCCCAGTCTAGAACACGCGGAATGCGTTAGCAATTGTGGGCTTGGACACCTATAGGAATGAAGGCTGCGGGGTTGGTACGAAGGGAAGAAGGGGAGAGAGGGTAAGGTGTTCGACGGGGAAATAGATAGGTAGCGAGCTGGTGGCTAGTGCCCCTATGCCTCTGTTGACCTACATTGAAGATTCTCGTCTACGTCGCCGGAGTTGAGATTGCCGGTGGTTGATGTCAGGTTGAGTGATCCCAGGATATTCGAATCGCCCGAAGCCGATATTCTGATCAGGTTCGACGGGTAATTACCGATGGCGCCGTAAATAAAGTTGTCGCCGAGGTTGTAACCGATGGCGTTGATAGAGCGTCCGTCGCCCACGTTACCATTGACTAGGGTTGCGTTACCCGTTGTGATATTGACTCTGTACAGGGAAGTGATTTGGATAAGATAACCAGACGGGTCGCAGTTCAGAGTTGGCAACTAGTAGTTCACGGTTAGAAAATAGGCACGCGCTTACAGAAAATTGAATGACAGGAATTTTCTAGGGTCTGGACTTACAGGTGTTTGAATAATGACTGTGCCTTGTACTGTCCCACTCGGCAGAATTGTCGTTGATGTCACAACGGTACCTACCGAATTGATGTCAGCGCTTCGTCTTTCTTGATAGTTTAGGCAACAGTCCGGGATCGTAAGACATGTTCGGATCAGGTCAGGAAGGGTAAAATGGCTCTGTGTTCTACTCACCGGTATAACCCGCCGTAATTGTGGTATAATTACCACTAATGGTGCTCGAAGTCGTACTTGAAGTAGAGGAGACAGTAGAAGACGCTGAGGTTGTAGGGGAGCTGGTAGCGGAAACTGGGGCTGAACTACTGGATGATGTGCTGCCACTTGTAGCGGAGGATGAAGCACTAGAAGACGAGGAGCCACTAGTCGACGAAGAGGCACTCGAAGAGGGACGACTAGTGGATGACGAGGTAGAACTAGAGGATGACGATGCGCCTGTAGCTGAACCTGAAGTGGCGGATGAAGACGAACCAGAAGATGAACCTTGGGCACTCGAAGACGTCGAGCGACTACCTGATGCCGAAGAACTCCTAGAAGTTGACGCGCCGCTCGAGTTTAACAAGCCGCTAGAGGTTGCTGAACTACTACCTGTCCCAGATGGTGGGCCCGCGGAAGGGTTTGAAGCAGAGCCACCCGACGTAGCGGTAGATGCCTGGCTAGCACCTGTAGCGGAGGATCTGGTGGGACCCGTGTTGGAAGAACCTGAAGCCCCTGAATTTGAAGCTCCTGAATTCGAAGCTCCTGAAGCCCCTGAAACTGGAGAAGTATTAGAGCTGCCTTGTGCACTTGATGTAGCTACACCAGAAGCACTGCCGGACATAGTACCTGTCCCTATGCCGTTTGAGCCCGTCGCAGAGCCTGTGCCGCCTGTAGACGTAGTTGCTTGATTCGACCCAGCCGAGTTCGTCCCGGACTGCGTCGAAAGACTCCCCGGGTTGCCGACGCCATTAGTACCAGATCCGGATGCGGTCCCGGAGCCTGTTGATAACGAAGCGCCAGATGAAGGAGGCGAGCCCGTTTGGCCAGTAGGAGTACTGCTGCCATCGAGGCCACCTGAAGACAACTGAGTTGATGCCCCAGAAGAGGTGCCTGTTGTGGGACTATCTGGGCTATTGACAATTTCCCCAGCCTGGCATCGATTGACTAATGATGACCATAACATTAGTTCCTAAGTATATAGTGAAGATTCTGATCAACATACCTGTGTAGACCACCAAGTTTACGGATGTACAATTGAACGGCCCGCCATCTTGGGTGAAAGTGGCATACACATCACCCTCATTAACTTGGCAAAATCCAGCTGTACCATTGTAAAAGCTTTCATTTCGCCAAACCAAGATACCGTTGACAACGCTGAAGGTTGTGCTGATCGAACCACCGGGGAAGTCAGCGATATTGATGTATGGGACACCTGGATTAACCGAAATGGCCTTGCCAACGTTATGAAGTTCGCCTCTGCCTTGGATGTAAACTTGGGCGTTTGTGCACTCATCCGGACTTGGGTTTGTCGAGTTACCAACAAACCCGGTGCTGGAATTGGAAGGTGGTGGGGGATCATCTCGTGCTATCAGCCTCGGTTCCTCTCCTTCTTCCAGTCCCCGACGAGTGATGTTGACATCTGAAAGATCCACTTCAACACTGAGAATCACCGAGGATAGTGGTGGAGCCGTGGAAGTGGTGGTTCCAGTTGCGCCGGACGGCACGGTAGTCTGAGGACCTGACGGTGCGCTCGTCCCAGAACCAGCGGAAGCCGTGTTACCGGCTCCAAGGGAGCCTGAAGATAACCCTGACTGGCTAGCTGCTGAACCGGATCCAGAAGATGGCACAGGTTGGCCAGGTGCTGTTGCAACAGACCCTGGTGATGACGCTGGACCGTTTGGGGATGACACTGACTGACCGTTTCCTGTCCCGACGGGCTGTCCTGTAACTCCAGGGCCCGTGAGAGAGGTCGCCGATAAGCCATTGCCCGCCGAGTTAGATGAGGCAGTGCCCGCTGGAAAAGGACCCTGACCCGGTCTTCCTCCAGATCCAGAAATGGCTGTCCCAGATGTCACAACAGTGTTGCCATTTGACCCGTTACTCAGTTGAGTTGGATTCGAACCCGGGTCTGATCCTATTTCAAGTTGTGAGTTCTTGGTTCCGGCTGTCACTTAAAACAGGGGCACATAATCGAATTAATAGATGAAGAGTGTACCTTGGTTAATACCATTTGTATTTGACCCGTCAGCGTCGGTTGTGCAGCTTGATGATGACGGAACAGCGACCAACACAGTCGTCATATACGTATAACATGTTGTCTGTGCCTGGAAATCGGCCTCATACTGTTGGTATAGATGCTCTAGCGCCGAAGAGCCAGGCGAATCCGCATAATATCCGTAATACCCATGAACCAAAGCAGCTAGAGCGGTGACGTACCTAAGCATGACCACAGAGCATCAGGTAAACAAGAGAGAATGGGGTAAACAACAGATCAGCAAGTAAACAACCGATATTATGGCAACGCTATCATGACATGCGAGGAAATTGTCGAGCCGCGAACGGACAATATAAGGACGGATTGTCTACTGCCGCTGAGTATTGCCGCATTCCTACAGGCGTGAACCACATTCTCAGACATGGACTATTGCCAAATTATAAAATTACCATCGCAAGGTGTAAATATTGACCTCATAATGCAAAGACCGTTGCGTTCCTAGTGTCTCAGCCATTCCGCCTGCGGGAGGCCCACCAGCCGCCCGGATAAGCTATCCAGTACGACTGAGACATCTCAGCGCCTCATGAACTGTAGAATCTGCACATTCCCCAGAAGACTGATAACACACACACAGGCGCTAAAACAGTTTAATGATGTTTTCGTAACGGGCCGATTCCCGCATTCCTTCGACCAGATAAGGCAGTTATCGTGAGGTATGTTTTGCAGATAAAAGTAAATCAGATCAGGGGGCGAAAGACCCTATATAGGGGGTATGGCGGCATACTGATCCATCATCATCCCTTACTCTAGTGTCGCAACCCAACCTCCACTAGCTATCCACCCATCCACCATCCACACTCCAAAGCCAACGCGCTTACTTTCTCCTGCCCACCATGAGATTCACACGAAGCCTCCCTTACCTGCCGGCCCTAGGCCTGGCAGGTCTCACCCCGACGATCCTGGCGCAGCAGTTCTCCTACAGCACCTCGGTCGTGACAGAATGCGTCAGCATCACGGCCGGCGGGCCTCCTCCTCCTCCTCCCACCGCGGCGCCCGTGCCCGCGCCAGGGAAGGTGGCCTACAGCATGCCAGCGTGCGCGTCGGGTGACTGCGCTTCATGCACGCTGGCGAGCACGTACACGACGGTGCTGTCGGCGCTCTGCGCGACGGGGCTCGCGCCCCAGACCTACACCGTCACCGAGACGTACGTGGGCATGTCGTCGCTGCCGAGCTTCGCGACCCCCACCGCCGTCCCCTACGGCTTCACCACCACGGTCGAGACATGCTCCGCCTGCGGCAAGGGCGGCCCCGTCACCGCCACCGTCACCTTCCCCGTCGGCGGCAGCCCGTATGTCGATCAGAACGGTGGTGGTGCGAATGGTGTTGTGCCGGCGATGGCGACGGGGAGCGCGAATTTCACGGCCGCGGTTGGAGGTGCGCCGTCGACGGTACCTGGGAGCGCGGTTCCGCCCTTCGAGGGCGCGGCGGTGCCGCCGATGTCGGATGTCCCGCCCACCGCTACCAACACCGAGGCCAACAGCACTGTATCCACGTTATCTACGAGCTATAGCGCCGGTAGCAGCACGCAACTGACTGCGATACTGCCCACGTACACTGCAGCAGCACATCCTCTCCGAGAGCCAATGGGGCTCTTAGCCATAATGGCGATCCTTGCCATGGCATAAGGGACGGACGGGAGACCGAATAACACGATCGTCTATTATGTTCTGGACGTTAATACTAGGGAATACTGACTGGCTGGACCAAGTAAAGTAATGATAATTGCAGGGATACGTGGGGGAGAAGGGGGGGAGTTGGTGCTGTTCTTAACACTACGTAATTACATAATGTTTTCTTATAATCTAATGGGATGGGACCTGTGCCCAATGAGTTGCACGCAATGGAGTTATGATACTTCGGATGTGATTAGTGACTAGGCTTACACATGTAGCCTGCTGATGCAACTGCTGCTACTATTACATTCCTGGTTCCCCTTCCGTAACCCGGGTGCTCCATCCCTGTGGGCTTGGCTGCTTAGAGCTTGTTGTGCCGTGCTCTTCGACTGATAAAACCAGTCGTATGCCTAATGTCCACGCGTTGACAAAGCGCCATCCTCCGTCTTCCATTTCTGACCCTTCAGCAGGCCAAACTCGTTAGAATGAGTGCCCAGCTGGTAGGTGCAGGGAAATCAGGGGGAATGCCGGTGTCCATCTCCATGTCAGAGCGGATTTGAGAGTCACGACCATGAACTGATTCAAAGGACTCTTGCTCATTAAGTATGACAAGACCAGAGATAACTTCGCTCTTGGGCCCTTAAGCGCCCTTGAGGTGGTCGCGTGATTTGTATGACAGAGACTCGATCGTTGACGAAGAGCGAGGTGCATCAAGCATGCCATGCCGAGATTGGCAATCAGTTAAGAGATTGATTTCCTCGTTTCTTCGCCGATGCCTCTGTACTAGAGTTATCAATTGGAATTAGGACGGGTGATCCATCCAAGAGTCACCGAATACGGCGACTTATCGGTCTTCCGGGTATAGGGGTGGCAATGACAGCCTTGGTCGCTAACTCAGCGCATAACGTAGTATCGCAGTGCCGTGAGCTAAGACTAGAAGTCTACGACTGTTCGGACAGCCAATATTTTTACAAAGTTGTGATGGGTGTATCTGTCTTGGCTTAAACTATCCTAGATCATGTCATTAGGGTCTGTCTAGTCGCGGAGTGTGATAACACTACGGTCTCGATCAATATACGTACAATAATGAATGACTGAATCTTTGGGATGTATATTATACGTGAATCGCCAAATTCACCAGCAACATGCCCTTGAGAGATTTGGGACCCTATTTGATTGTTATCGATAGAGGATGCCTACAGGCACGATGCCACGCAGGTAGGTGTGTTCAACAGTCCGGATAAGGAATCTTAAGGGTTGCTGTGCCCAAAAATCATAGTGGTGAAACTGGTGAAATATGTACTTAAACAGAAATGAAGTTTGAAGATGACAAGAGGGCAGACTATGCCTTGGGCTGAGCTGCCTCCGCGGGTCCCGGCGGCATATTCGTAGCTGCGGCCAGTGTTGTCTGTACAACACCAGGAGATGCCGAACTAGGCTGTTGTCCATTTCTACGTGCATTGTTACCTTCCTCGGTCAATAGTTTACTCAGAAGTTGAAGGTCATCGCGTGCTCTTGGGTCGCGTTCAAGGCACCGACGAACAGCACTCCATTCGCCTTCCTTCATACGGGCAGCATGTGGAAGTAAAAAGGTGACGGTGGGACTTGAAAAGAGTGACCCAAGAACCTGACGAGCTTTCATCTCGCCCTCGGCCTGTGCTGCTCGCATGACGTCGAGATTGGGATCTTGGTTAACCGGCGTTGGGGTAGCCGATGGAGCCGGGCGCGGCGGCATAGGCGGAGTCGGATGGCCTGGAATTTTGGGCGGCGGGATAGGTGTTTGACTGTATTGTGGCGTGGGTAAGCTTGAGTTGTTGAATGTGCCCTGCGGTGTAGCAGGCGACCAAGTTGGGCCCGATATCGATGGGTTTCGGGGAGGCACCGGCGTGCCCTGAGCTGCTGCTGTGGGAGTAGCTTGTTGTATCTCAGACTTTTGCTGGTCCGCTGGTATTTGTACCTGTTTCTCATCTCGAACCACAAAAGCCATCAGGAGCATAGGCTCAGACCGGCTTAGAGGGATAAGATGGCTACTAAGGTTCTGAATCGGCTCTGGGATCGGCCCGTCACCTTCTGCAACCGGGATCAGATATGTGTCTCTGACATTACCCAGTTTTCTTTCCCCAACGACGCCATATCTTTTCTTGGATTGGAAGTATTCGATGACAGCCGCAAACTGCTTCCGTGCGTTGGCGTCCGCAGGATTAGCCGGAGATAAGCTAGTAATGACCAAGTCGATCTGATTATTATATCTTAGACCACATAGGTACGGAATAGCTTTTTCTTCCGGAATCCGACCAGCGACGGTAAGAAGCGGCGGGATGAGATCTTTCCAGGCGATGCCTTTCACTTTACTAAGATCCGCACCGCCGACATACTTTGCAATGGTTGGGATATCGGCCACGTTAGTCATCGTAAGAGGGCCACGCCAAACGACATCCGGGTCAATGTCCTCGGTAGGAGAATATGGCGGGGATTCGTTGCCGTCGTCTTGAAGTAATCGGTCAACGTCCGGGTCATCGCCTGGGCCGGTCGATCGCACTTGGGTCGAGGCTCGCCTTTGATGCGACGATGAAGGTGACCGTACACTCGAAAAAACCTTGCCAATATCAAAATCCGATTGCTTAGGCGAGTGTTGAGGTGCCTGGGTATCAACTCGAAGAGGCCCACTAGACGAGCCAGACCGACCACCAACGTTCGTAGGCGATGCCCCATCCTGGATCGAAGGCGCATGTGGCTCACTGCTCGCATTCTCCGCCTCCGACGCTTCCCTGACACTCTGGCGACGAAGGTTAGATGGCACCTCATCCGTCGCAACAGGGAAGTTGTCCGCTTCGATAATCTCCTCTCCCTTATGAGTTCGTCGAAGACGAGGGGTATCTTCAGTGACGAGAATGGACTGCTTCTCGGCACGAGCCTTCATTTCGGCATTTTCACGCTGCAGCTCTTTGGTAGCGAGCTCATCGCCGGTCATTACCACGAATGAAGGAGGCGGCAATGATCTATTCAGCACACGGGCTGCTAGCTCGATATTGTTCTTAAGGCTAAAAACCAACGTCCGAAGCTGTGATGCATTGTGTGAACTATTCGGGTGGGTATCTTGGAAGGCTCGCTCAATCTCAATAGCCAAGCGCTCGGTCACATTTTTCTTGGTCAGCCCTTGAGGAAGTGTGTAGAGTTTCTTCTTCTCAGCCTGATCAACGGCAGCGTCGAGAGACTTCTGAAGACCTAGCGCAGCCTGTCTCCGCGTGCCCTCGAGCTTCTGAATACCATCGGGCAGGTCATTCGGAGCGGTGTATTTCGGCTGCGAAGGAACCGCTTGGGCTTCTGTAACCTTCCGAAGCTTGCTGTGAGGTCCTTGGGAATGGTCTCGTGATTTGCGTTTCCCTTTGATGGCTGGTTCAGGGGCACTCTCTTCCATCTTCACATCAGGGGTTGGGGATGGTTTCGCCTTAGCACTTGCAGCGCTGGGAGATGCGCGCTCCTTATGGTCGCTAGCACGTTTTCCTTTGCCCTTCTTGCCCCCCTTCTTGCGCTTCTTTTCCTCTTCATATTTCCGTCGGCGATCTTCCCACGGCTTCTCTCCCCTCTTGATGGCCTCGAGCGTGTTTTTATGGTCTTCGGGGGCGCATTGTTCACAGAAATAATCCTTAGTTAAATCTTCGGTGAAAACGCTCATGCCCACGCAGACGTTATGCTGCCAGGCGCCGCACTTATCGCAAGCAATCCAAGGTTCGTTCGCATCGTCGTCGTCCTGGGTTGTTGCGCCGCAGATGCAGCGAATGATCTCTTCGTCCTCCTCCTGCTTGTCATCTTTCTCGGCGGCCTTCTTGCCTCCTTTCTTGCTCTGGCGTCTCTTAGGCGGCTCGGGCCCATTCTCGAGTTGATCGAAAGCCTTGGTGTGTTGACCCTTAGTCGCACGTACAGATCGGCGAGGTTCCTGTTCCCCTGCAGAAACGGGTGGGTGTGTTAGAAGATGACTTGAACTTTTGAGTTGAGCTCGGGAGGAAGCGGGATGTGTGTCACGACTAGCACTGGGCTTGGGTAGGTCGGCGTGGGCGTCTGCCAAAGTTCGTGTAGAGCCTCTTGTCGCATTTTTGCCACGGGTGTTGCGCTTACCAGACATATTGACGGGCTATGCTAGTCGGTCTCAAGGTAATAATGGTTCTGGATTCTGAATGGTGTTTTGGGGGCTGGCTCTACGTTGCGAATTTTGTGAATTGACAGCACTCTTCAAACAGTCATGGCTACTATAGAGCTGGATTGAACTATGGCCTGACGAAAAGTCGAGGCGAAAAATGAAGCAGAACCTTCAACTAGGATGTGACTCAAAGCACTCCTGGCACCTATCAAGATCCAGCTCTTTCCTTTCGACCAAGACCATATGCGCTACACTTAGACTAGAGGTCTGCCAAATCGCGCGCCGAGTTGAGGAGCACGCGACCTGACTGCTGGGTCTGTGGGTGATGATGTTGTGTTTAAGGATCGCAATGATGGTAGGAAAAATGACGCGACGGTGGTTATGTGATATCCACGCGTACTAGGTAGAATAATGCGGTACACAAGTACTTATGTCGGGTTGTGTCGGGTGGCGACTTGACATCCCATGAAGGCTGATGTATGGTGTGAGATGGGGAAAAAGATGGCGGGTGGAGGTTTGGAAGGGAAAAGGCTCAAGAACAATAATTAATGACCTGTTGTGCACAGACCAAGGACGATAGTTTCCGCGGCGCAATGAGCCAATCAGGTAGGGACGAAGGGGGAGGCAGGCTGGCAGTGAGGGGCTTGACTGGGGAAGCTTGAACCCTACCAGCGACCTACAGTACTCCTACCTAGGTACCTAGGTACACCTTACCTACCTTAGGCATGCATTTTATCGGTGATCTAAGGTGAGAAACGTGGCTGCGTGGCTTATCAATCGATCGCACCGCCACAGCTTGGCTCAGCTCTGAAAGCTTGGGCCCTTATCGAGGCTGCGAGGTACGCGTTTGAAGCTCTTGCCTAGTTATTAGCTGTTGGCCCTGCTTGAATTTAGCAGCCTTTCCAATCCCCAACCTCACTTCACAACACCTTTACAATCTAACGCCAACTAAACTCGGCTGCTGTACGTTCGCCTAGACAATAGATACAGAGTCAAACTACCGTTTCGTTAATGGTAACCTGCGACTGAACCCGCCATCATGTCTCGCCGCTATGATTCCCGAGTAAGCTTGCGATGTACCCTATCATCATACCAATACCAAAAGCTCACCTATCTTATAGACCACCATTTTCTCTCCCGAAGGCCGCCTCTACCAAGTCGAATATGCCCTCGAAGCTATTTCCCACGCGGGCACTGCCATTGGAATCCTTGCTAAAGATGGCATCGTCCTAGCCGCAGAGCGCAAGGTCACGTCGAAGCTATTAGAACAAGATACTTCAGCGGAGAAGCTCTATATCCTAAACGAGTACGTCTCGTGTCCCGCTGCTATCTTGTGAATTTGGGTTTCAAGAGGCTGATCAACTTTAGTAATATGATCTGTGCAGTAGCAGGCATGACAGCCGATGCAAACATCCTGATCAACTACGCTCGACAAGCCGCTCAACGGTATCTCTTGACCTACAACGAGGATATCCCATGCGAACAGCTAGTGCGAAGACTATGCGACCTCAAGCAAGGATATACTCAGCACGGTGGGCTGCGGCCGTTTGGCGTATCATTCATATACGCAGGCTGGGATCCTCAGCGGCAATTCCAGCTCTATCTCAGCAACCCCTCGGGTAACTATGGTGGTTGGAAGGCAACTAGTGCGGGTGCCAACAACGCAAGCGCTTCCAGTTTGTTAAAGCAAGACTATAAGGAGGACTGCACATTGAAGGAAGCTTGTGGTATGGCTGTCAAGGTGCTCAGCAAGACGATGGACTCGACCAAGCTGAGCAGTGAAAAGAGTAAGATATACACAATTGTATCACATGAGTTTTCCTCTCAAATGCTAACATCAAAACAGTCGAATTCGCGACGGTTGGACAGACCAAAGATGGCAAGATTTACCATCGACTTTGGAGTGCAGATGAGATCACGACTTTGTTGAAAGAGCATGATCTAGCAAAAGACGAGAGCACAGAAGATAAATAGATGAGGTTTCTAGGCCTCGGATCTCTGAAGATTCAGCCCCTTGGATCCTTGTATCAATACCAACCATTATGACAAAAGCACACCGATGTCAAATTGATGCGTTCCCTATAGGCTGGCGGAGGGACAGGTATTTCTCCCGGCAGATACCAACCCATGAATATTGATGGAGCATATACCTCGCGAACGCAGTCAAGACTAGACGGGTATATGAGGAAGCGTACGTCATGATGGGTTTCCTGCCTCGTATACTAGCCGCAAGTTTGACCTTAGCTCCGCACCCGGTTCCAGCAAGTCCCAGCCCGATCTCAGTCGAGTGCGTAAGCTCTAACTGGAGGTGATCCATCCCAAGCCACCATACTAAGATCATACCAGCGTATCTGCCCCAGCTAATAGGAGGTACCTAGGTATCTAATTTATTTATGTGACCCTTGCATCGGCATATGGTTATTCCACTGCATTTAATAAGTTTTGGTCCAGGCCAATTAGCGAGGACCGGTGCCCCTCATGTCCTGCAAATGACCAGCTGTATGGGTTTCAATCCCTGTCAAGCTACATTTCCCCAATCAACAACTTACATCTGCAATAAGTGAATTTGAAGAATTTAGGTGAGCCTGACAACGCTCCCTATCGACATATGCGTGTTCCTCTATAGAAGATACAGTTGACCAGATTTATGTTTTCATAAATTAAGATTTCGTCAGACCTGCCCACATCGCCCAGTCACTATGCTTCAGGTACCCCATCGAGAAAAGGCCAACGGCGCTGGCAAGGGCACTAAAGCCATCATCCTAGTTCGTATCCCACCTACAATCGTGGAAACGTCGAATATCCATCTTGACAAAACCCCACTAAGACTTTCTCCAGGTCGGAGGCCCTTCGCGAGGAACTCGATTTCGCCCTCTATCCCTCGATGTCCCAAAGGTTTGCCCGGCCTATCTATATCACCTCGGTCTCGTAGTTAGCAGACGCGCTAACCGCCGGTAGCCTCTCTTCGATGTCGCTGGCCACCCTATCATCTGGCATTGCTTGACCGCCATTGCAAAAGTCCCATCGATCCAGGAGGTTTGCATGATCGGCTACTACGACGAATCTGTCTTCCACCACTTCATCAAGGAGGCTGCGTCCGAGTTTCCTAACCTACCTATTAAATACCTACGGGAATACCAAGCCTTGGGTACCGCCGGTGGACTGTACCACTTCCGAGATGCCATTCTCAAAGGTCGGCCCGAGCGCATTTTCGTCCTCAACTCGGACGTTTGCTGCTCTTTCCCGCTGAACGAGATGGCGAAGCTGTTTGACGATAAGGACGCTGAGGCTGTGATTCTGGGTACGCGCGTGGGTGAGGATGCTGCCACCAACTTTGGTTGCATTGTGTCGGACCAACACTCTCGCCGCGTCCTACATTATGTCGAAAAGCCCGAAGGTCACATCTCCAATCTCATCAACTGCGGTGTATACCTCTTCAGTGTCGATGCCATCTTTCCTAGTATCAAGACTGCCATCAAACGAAGAACGGAACGACCGCGACTAGTATCCTACCCCTCGTCCGAAAATCTCGAGTCGAGCTTTATGGCAGACGACGATGACGATGAGCAGCGCAAGAACGAAGTCATCCGTCTCGAACAAGACATATTGAGTGACCTGGCAGACAGCAAGCAGTTCTTCGTGTATGAGACCAAGGATTTCTGGCGTCAGATCAAGACTGCCGGTTCCGCTGTCCCGGCAAATGCGCTGTACCTGCAGCAGGCATGGCAGAATGGCGCAAAGGAACTCGCCAAGCCTTCCCCCAACGTCATTCCCCCGGTATTCATTCACCCGTCCGCCCATGTGGACCCTAGCGCTAAGCTTGGTCCCAACGTCTCCATCGGTCCCCGCGTAAGCATCGGTGCCGGTGCGAGAATCAAGGAGTCGATCGTCCTCGAAGACGCGGAGATCAAGCATGACGCCTGCGTACTCTACGCCATCGTTGGGTGGAACAGCCGGGTCGGCGCCTGGGCCCGTGTCGAAGGCACACCTACACCTGTCACCAGTCACTCTACTAGTATTATGAAGAACGGCGTCAAGGTGCAGAGCATCACCATCCTGGGCAAGGAGTGCGGCGTAGGAGACGAGATACGCGTGCAGAACTGCGTCTGCCTGCCTTTCAAGGAGCTGAAGAGGGTTCGTATTCTTCTTATATATATATAGGCACCCGCCACGATCGATACCTAGCTAACATTTTTACATCTACAGGATGTCGCTAATGAAGTCATCATGTAAGGCGGGGTTTACGTGGACGGAGTAATCGCTTACAGGCCTCTGATTTTTCCTGATTGCCAATCTACACACATCGCATCTCGTACACAACAATCGGAACCCATTTCCGGTGTAGGTAGGACCTAATCTAGCTAGGTAGAGATTAAAAAGTAAAGGTCGAGAGGGCCGGGAGCTGGGGTCGTTAGATATCCAGGCAGCTTAGACTTGCCAATGCATTCTGTTGTTCGAGAGTCGACGGTTTTTGAAATTCGTTTCGCGTGACGTGCCTTGTCCCGCTTATGCCATCGAGACGACGATGTGTTGAGATGGGACTTCGTCTACTTAATGCATCCTAATCGCGTAATAATAATGCATCTCAAGCTTCTCCTGGCAGATTGCGCAATGGTAACGACGAATAAGTAAACTAGGGCCCTAGGTGTTGGTCATCATTCTATTGTATTTGAGGTATTCTGATAAGATTTCGTCGTGCTATTCCTAATTCCAAAAACTTACCCAGACCGTCATAACATCCAGACTCTGTGAAATAGGTCTATGTAGCAATGACTTCTTAAGCGTCTATGTGAGGAAGAAGTATCTTGTCAGCTGTGCACTGGTTATATGTTGAAATACAATGTTGATGAGACTCGGTTATCTCGAGATTCAGCTATCGACACATAAAGGGAGGGAGGCCTGATATATATACACAATGCCACGAAAGTCCTCATACAGTACCAGTCCTTGGCCCTCAGACCAACACTGTAGACGCGTTTTTATATTGCAGATATCATATTGCTCGGGGTAGTTGAATATATTCTTATATTATCCAACATTTTCATCTGTCGTGGGTGCCCCCAGACAAGTCCCAAGAAGACTCGCAGAGCGAAACTTGTCTTGTTGGAATACAATCTACAGCATAAGGCTCACTTTCATTCATGCCGATTCATTTATCGTGATTAGATAGCATATACTCAGATCTCAATATATAAGTACTGTATGTTCGCGGCGTCTGGTCCAGGTGAGTTTGCGCGTGTTAGAATCAGAATGGAACGAGGCTAGACTAGTTTTCCTTTCTCTGTATTTCAGCAGATAGCTATGGCTATAGTCTATGCTTAGATTTTTTTTTAGAAGCGAAGCCATCCTTGGAGAGTACTATATACATAATATATATGGTAATGTCGAAGTGTTGGGGAAGTATCTCGTCCGCAAGTTCGAGAGGCATACATCACAGGTGAGTGCTTCCTATGGTATAAATCTAGAGCGATGCCGTACTCGCAGGTTAGATCGTGACTTTAATATGCAACGAATGGATAATTTGCTCTATATGTAGAGGTGCAAGCATAACTACTTCTAAACGGTGCGGCGTCAGGACCTACTTCGTTTATACCAGTTCAGCTATAAGGTGAGATGGGATCGACAGCTGTCAGCATTATACCGTTTTATTTTGTGGCTCATCCAATGTAGATTTGTAATATATACGCCCCTCACTTTCTCTAGTCGCCTGCCTTTGATAGTCAGTTGTTCATATTTGAGAGTTGAAGGCGTTTTGAACTGTCTTTGGTTCTGGAATCTAGGTATTATCACTGCCTGGAGCACCCATCGTCTGGACAGAGTACTTTGTCTGTGTTTGTGAGTGTAGTACCCTTTTCAGATTGAAAGTCTAGGCTTGCCCGTCGCGTGTTAATAACCAATAGTTGTATCCTAATGTGTTAGATATTTTTCCGTATGCATGTCCACTCGTTGGCCGTAGCTATCTATCCCTAGGCATCACATCCGCGAACCGTGCTAGTTGTTGATTCCCTTCCAATTCTTAGCAGATAGTCACCGGTGACGGCATACGTGTACAAGACGCTATGCTATACAGCGCGAATAGGTGTTGAGGCAACTGAAGTGAATACCTACGCCTAGCTCCCGAACATCCCGCGAGGTGGTAAAACGGATATCGAAATGATATACGTTGCTACTCAAGATGATCAGGGTGTCACATCGATCCTACTTAGAAAGGGACGAGTAAACGAGGGACTAACAATGTTCGAAAGCCGTCAACTAGCGTAAGGAAGCAGATAGCTCAAGGAACTTATTGGCCAAGGCAAAAAGAGCAGCTTTAAAGTCTAAATTGGAGAGGTCCTTGAAAAGACCTGGTCTTGTAGTTGAGAAGAGAAAGGCAGCGCGACTATACATCATCGTACATCCGATCCCCTAATCTGACCATGCTACTCTAATTCAACTTGCTCATATATTTCTAGAGGAATACCCTACACGCAACCCACCGCACCTATGTCCAAAACCCCAGTTTAAGTTTCCTTTCACCTGGAACCATCTTAGGCGTAAGACTTCCATTTCTCGCTCCGGAGAGATTCAGATGTCCTTGGTCGAAGAATTAAAGCGAACTTCTCGCCAATTAAAACGCTAGAACTACAAATGCCCTCGTCCTAGATACAGGCTTAGGACAAATTCACGACAAGATATTCAACTAGTAGACACCAGGTACGGACTCTGACGAGTAAATAGATTATAATAATGACATGTATATCTTCACATTTTAGGACGAGTGTCGCACCATTATTCTGTTGTTGCTCGATGCGTCACGAAACCCTTCCAGCGCCAGATCACCGGTACGCAAATATCGTGCTCTCCGTTTCCGCGGTGTATTCGGTCCGCCGATCGAACTCAGCCTGCCTATCGCCCACCCGGAAGGCGCCCGGCTTGGGATGCGCAGGGAGGCCAACCACGGGCGGCGCAATGGTCGACATCGGGGACTGTCTCCACGGCTGCGAGTCCCGCCAAGTCGGTGTTTCCTCTTGCCACGGCGGCGTCGCCACCCACTGCCCGCTGGGCGCGCGACTCAGTTCGCCGCCTCTCAGGTGTACCGGCTCTATGACCGACGGCGGCGCGCCCTTCTCCGCCATCGGTTCCTGCGCCCTTGCTATCTCCTCATCCGGCATCGACCCGCCCGCCTCCTGCATCCTTGCCCGTTTTCGCCGCCGGTAGAGGAAGAAGGCTAGGACGCCTATTGCGAGCACGGCCACCGTTACCCAGACGCCGATGGCAGCCTTGGCCCCCGTGCTCAGCGTTGGCGTGTCGGATGAAACGATCTCGGGCCGTCCTTGTGGGTCGGCCGCTACGTTTGCTTGGGCTGAGTCTGGATTATCAGGAGCACCATCATCTTCGGCCTCGCTTGGAGCAGAATCGGGACTTTCGGCGGACGACCCCTCGCTACTCTCCTCCCCTGACTCCGTCTCGGGGTCCGACTCTACTGACGATTCCGACGGTTCCGACTCTTCTTCTGGTTCCTCCGGCGGGGGGGCTTGTCTTTTAGAACCTTGGCTGATGCCGTGCCTCTTGAGAAAGTTGTCCAAGGCCTCCTCCGGCAACGAGACCTCACTTGCGCTGGTGCCCTGGATCCAGGCTGCCGTGGAGATGAAGGTGGCAACGCGTGCCGCCTTGATAGACTTGGGAAACTGATAGCCCATCTTGTGAATTTCGGTCGGCTTGTCGCTGTCACGCTTGGCTAGTTACGACGTCGACCTTATGTTCGATGTAATAATTATTGATATAGTAATACAAAGCTCCACCTGGGATGAATGAACGGTATTATAAGTGAAAGAATACGGGTGAAAGGAAAAAAAGGAAGCGCTGCTTCAACGAGCGAATGTACAAGCCTACTAGGCGGACGACTGCCCTCGGTGTCTACCGGAAGAATTGAATGTCGAGCCGTCGAAAAAGAGAACAGAAAGGAGAAAAACCAAGAAAAGTCATCTGACGGGCATTGCTTAATATTGGGCAAGTGAGCACACGATCATCTTGAGTGATCTGCATTGGCGCCTTGTCGCAACCACGGATGCCAAGACATCAATGCCACGGAAGACTGCTCTTCTTGCAGTTGAAGTGATAATAGGAACCCCGGGGTTGTGAGCTCTAGGTAAGGTGAAACAGTATCACGATGCCAAGCGTATCACGCCTCTCTTGGCGAGCCGCGGACGCCACATAGGCCTCCAGAAATCCCGAAACGCTAAAATCAGATCTCTTAGCACGTAAGCCTCCATACGGTAAAGATCTCCAAGATGGCCTCAACGGCCTCGCTCAGCCTCCAACCAAATTGTAATACCGGAAGACGCGTCTCATCTAAACGAAACTACAGCGTCTTGTCGACGATGTTTCAACAATTTCGCCGAGGCTGCCAGTCCTTTATCAAGCGCTCAGCGATAGACAGACGGACAACGAATAGGGGCATTTCGGATTACTAGTAAAATGAAGTCGAAGTAGGTTAGTGGGATTGTGAGGGCTAGTATTCCCGTACGTATATCCTTGGGTGCGAAGCTTCAAATCTGAGGTTTGGTTTATCCATGTTAGGCATTTCTTGAATTAGTATGCTGTGTAATAAATCAATCCGCCTTGCGCATTATTACTATATAGTTACTTGTTTACATACATAAGTCTCTTTCCCGGCTGATGTCATGAGTCTTGGTGGGTGTAGTACACCTAGTAGCTTGATCAGCAGCGAGCCCACAAGCTAAGCTGCCTAGAAATGCTTTTTTCCTCTTGGCTAATGCTTACCGTTTGCCCAGAGGGCACTTATAAGAATAAGAAGCTGTTTAGGCCCCTTCTCCTCTTTTCTCCTATTTCTCATCTTCCCAACCTATCAGTCGAGCAAACCCACCCCACGTGAACATCTTCAGCCGATGACATCTGCGTAGGACATACAAGTCGAGGAGTTGACATAGAAATACACCAGAACATCTAGCGAAGATACCGAAGCTTTCGAAGCAGACCTTACCATTATTTAGCGCTGAGGCGGTTTCTTTGAGTTGGGAACTTGTCTGCTTATCCGGGGAAACAGGTTCCTAGAGTCCATTTGCGGGGATGAAACCGAGACGGTGACATGAACGACAGGACTTATACGCGTCAAAAACCCACTTCGACGCCGTGCGTGATAGGTTCGTACTTTCGAATGCTGGTTCAGCTGAGTCTACATGTCCGAGCGACGGAGCACCAATGCGGATACCCCTGCAACGGCAATAGATGGAAATATCAGCAGGTTCCATTGTTGCGGATTTCTTCATCCTATGCTCGCATTTGAGGGCCGCGATGAGGCGCTTCAGTCTACGATATCGATCAAGAATATTTGACGCGAAAATGGTATGAAGTTGAAGACACCAATGGTGGTAGGTTCATCGATGAGAACACTACAACACTACTATATCGGTCTCTACTTTCTTGAAATCATGGGTTGTTATAGGCACCATAAAACAAAAAGTTCGCTATTGGCAATTATTACATCCTGCCTAACGCTGCCACAGCCTCATCTGACGACACGAGTGATGTGGTCTAGCGTATATCTCTTGACGGCTTTATTATGACCCCCAGATCTTGCTGGGGGTGTTTTGCATATATACTGAAGTACTTAAGTGAGTACCGTAGTTAAGATAGGTTTGTCCTATTGCTTCTTTATCTTAGGTCTGAATGTCAAAAGGAAGGATAGCGATATCTCGACTATGCTCAATAGTGTTGGGCCTTCATAATCAGCCCTGCGGTCAGAGCTGATAAGGTCCGGAATGGATGCGCAGTGTGTGGCAGTTACTGTGGCAGTTACTGTGGCTAATAGAGTGAGTTAGGTTCGATTCCTAACAGCGCTATTGGTACCTAGGTATTCGCTCTATTAGCTCATCTACCGCATACCGGGAATGGAATGGCCCGTGCAGAGAACCGCTAGAACCGCTACCTCTCTCTCTCTCTGTAGCTACATACACCGCCCCCCGGTCAAAAGCCTGCTTCTGCTTCTGCTTCGATGAGCACCGGCAAAGCTGTCACGATGGAATTCGTGCGCATTCGCCAACCACTCCTTATTTGTAGTCGCCGAGTACGGCTTCGAGCGCACACTTCATGGAGCCCTGTGGCATCGAATACCACACAGGCTACGCCATCAATGGCTATTCTCGACGACTACCTGAAAATCGCTGAGCAGCATTTCAGACACATCCCGCCATCCGAGCTCTCCATCACCACTTTCACCGATGCGCTTCCAGCTTTCAACCACCCAAAAACAACCCAATCCGATAGACAAGCCATCATAGAGCGGCTCAAGCCATTTACCGTCATTTCATCCATGCGGGAGCGCACCGCATTCCCCGCCGAGCTGTTACAGTCGCTCCCTAATCTGAAACTTCTGCTTGCGACCGGGTCGCAGTTCGAAAACTTCGACATCGCCGCTGCGAAGAGCCTCGGCATCACCGTCACCGCCGCCCTTGGGAGGGGCCGAACGGATGGTAAAAGTCCAGACTGGTCAAAGCTCGACACAAAAAAGGGCGGCAGTCATCCGGCCACGCAGCACATCTGGGCGCTGATTCTAGCGCTCGCGCGCAACGTGGCCGCCGACGACGCGGCGATGAAGAGCGACGGGAATGCATGGCAGTCGAAGCCGGCGGTGGGACTCACCGGCGCGACGCTGGGGATCGTCGGCCTCGGTCGTCTCGGCGCCGCGGTGGCAAGGATCGGCTGTCTGGCGTGGGGAATGCGGGTTATCTTCTGGAGCGAGGGTCTCACACAGGAGAAGGCGGACCGGAGAGCTGAGGAGGTCGGTCTTCCCGCACGCGGCGGTAACCCTCTCGATCCCGAAGCTCCGACATTTACCGCTGTCAGCAAGGATGAGTTATTCGAGACAGCTGATGTCGTGAGTTTGCATTACTTCCTCAGCGACAGATCCCGGAAAATTGTAGGAGCGAGTGATTTGGCGCGGATGAAGCGTTCGGCGTTATTAGTCAACACTTCAAGAGGACCTCTGATCGATGATACGGCCCTGTACTCAGCACTGCGGCAAGGTCGCATCCGGGGCGCCGCGCTCGATGTGTTTGATATAGAGCCTTTGCCCGCGTCTAGTGCCTGGCGATCCAAGGAGTGGGGGACTGAAGGGAAAAGTAATTTGATCATCACTCCTCACATGGGCTATGTTGAGGAGGAAATCATGCATACGTGGTACGAAGAAACCGCGGAGAACCTAGAGAGGTGGCTGAGGGGCGAGAAACCTATTCACACCCTTACTTAACGTTTGTAAATAATAAATCACTGCAACACGAAGCAGACCGGAATGTTGATCTAGCATGGAAAGAGGCTCCCTTGATTTCTTGCGTGGTAACCCATACCTATCAACCACCGTACGGTAAAATCAGGAAGCTGCAGGTATGCTCATGCTCGAAACATGGTGATGGGGAAAAAACCGTGATGAAGCATCGAGACCATAAGTTTATGTCTCGGATGATATTAGAGCAGCAAGACTAGTTCTCACAACGAAGCTGACCACAACTGTAATACGCATTTAACTAAAACACATTCCTTGTCTACACTGCCAGATAATCGTACATTCCACTTCCCGTAGTCTGGAAAATATTGATCGCCGACACGAGTCGCGTAGTCTAGGATGACGGGGTAACTCGCCACGTTCTGCAGTCAGGGCTGCTGAAGCAAGAGATCATAACCAGCAATTGGCGTTCCGTCATTATATCTGCCTCGCACCCACCTCCTTCACTGCCGAGCTAGAAAGGAGGCATAAAACAAAGGTCAAACTCACGCATCTTAGATCAAAGCTGACATCACGAATCTAAATAATGTTGCATAGACCTCTGCTCTAATAAGGAACCGAAACGACTCACTACTACTAGCTTTCGCCCACGACACAACGAGTGGTGCGGCCAGGCTCTCCCTGATCTGACGCCGGAAGGCCGCGATATCGTCCAGTTGAATTTACCGAACGCGAAATGAGCAATTGCTACGAGTCGGTCAGCACCATCACTTAGCGCGAGTCCGCTTTATTAAAGAAGGAAATTAGTATCTACACTCAATGTAGCTATTATCTATTCTAATTCTC
Organism: Xylariaceae sp. FL0662B; assembly: GCA_022376535.1. Taxonomy (NCBI): domain Eukaryota; kingdom Fungi; phylum Ascomycota; class Sordariomycetes; order Xylariales; family Xylariaceae; species Xylariaceae sp. FL0662B. Next base: position 23,094 of record JAJJKD010000155.1, on the reverse strand, counting down.
CATCTAACTAAGGAAAAATTTGACAAGGAGGTATCTCAATGAGGGAGAGTGAGAGAGAAAGTAGGGGAGAGACTAATGTGACAGATAGAGTTCTAGGACATAGGGAAAAAATCTTGACGTGATCGCCTTCCGTTGCCCATGCTTCTCCCGAGCACGGGTTACATTCCAAATCATTCACCATCTATTCCGTCTTCAATAACGGCATCCTTATCATACCCTTGGTCTCCAACAGGTATGCCGCCACCAACTCGTCTAGGCCGCGCTTCTTAGCGGCCTCTACCCACTCCTGCACCGGCACTGTAGCGAAAGGCTGAGCTGCCGAATGTCCGAGATACTCCTTCAGGAGGTATATGGGGACCACCGTCTCCCCGCTCTGATGCCGGAACACCACCTGCGTCGGCATTGCGTCCTCTGGGCCGACGGCGCTCCAGATTGCTTCGTCCGCAACCTGGCGAGCGATGGTCTCGACGTGGATGAAGTCGAAGCTGCCCTGCGACCCGGTCAAATCGGGCACCATTTTCATAGACTTGGACAGCCGCATCACGCTGTGGACGATATCGTTTTGCGGTACCCCTTCCCCTGTGACATTGCTAGGACGATGGACCCACACGCGCAGGCCGAAGTCGCGGCTCAGGTTTTCGAGTAGCACTTCGCTGGTCCATTTAGACGCCACATAGCCGCCCGAGCCATCGGCGGGAGGAGGGTGCGCGGCTAGTGAAGCCTCGGGCTGCTCGTCGAGCCCGCTGAGACGGACAACGCCGCCCGTGGAGATGTAGTGTATCGGGATCTCGTATTGGAGGGCTAACTGGCCGAGCTCCCTAGTAGAGAAGACGTTGGGACCGCGCAGACTCTGGTACTGCTTCATGTGGGACACCTCGGCGCCGTTGTGGATTATCACATCTACCGTCTGGAAGACCTCTGCGGCCTCGTCCTCGGTCATCCCTAGCAAAGGCAGCGCCAGATCGCCGGTGTGGGCGACTATCTTCGGTGAATCAACCTTGAGTTTCCTCGGCTTCCTCTGGCTGTCGGGACGAATGGCAACGCAGTGAACGCGGCTTACGTCTGGTCGGTCCACGAGCTGGCGTAGAATCTCAGAGCCCAGGAACCCGGTTGCGCCGGTGAGAAGAACGGATATTTGGCCGTTTTCTCGCGACTTCGATATCGCGGCGTCTTCTGCAGTCGGTAGGAAGACTGTCTTGGGGTCGGGCTTCGTCTCCTCTTCCCAGTCGATCTTGTCTGTGCTGTAAGTGCCGCCTAATCGCAAAGCCAATGATTTTAATACGCTGGCCTGGAAAAGATCGGCTACCGATATGTCGACCCCAAACTCTTTCTTTATTTCGGCTCTCAGGCGAAGAAGCAGTAAGGAGTTTCCACCGACAGAGAAGAAGTCTGAATCGCGACGGATAGGCATCGAGGCTCCCAGCTCGCCTAGCACCTCTCTCCACACACGCTTCATCCGGGCCTCGTGCTCTGTGAGCTCATCTTCCGGCTCCTCTTCAGAGGATAGAGACGGCAGTGGCAACTGCGCCAACGCCTTGACGTCTAGCTTCCCTCGATCTGTAAAGGGGAGCGATTCCAAAGGAACGGCGAGAGCTGGTCGCATGTAGGCCGGTAGCGGAAGGTCCTGTACCAGTCTTCGAAGATATTGTGGCTCGTCTTCTATTCGCACCTTATTGTCAAAGACAACGTACGCCACAAGGATTTGGCTCGCGGGATCGTCACCGCGGATGATGACGGTGGCATCGGCAATGGTACCGTTGGATGAGTCTAAAATGGCTTGTGCAACATCGTCAAGTTGAATTCTCATTCCACGTAGCTTGACCTGGCTGTCTCCGTCAATGCGTCCTAGAATGACGATTGAGCCATCTTGCAGCATCTTCCCCTTGTCTCCGGTAAGGTAAAGCTGGGTCCAGTCTGATTTCGGCCGCCCATTTCTGTGAGACGAGATTGTGTCTGCTTTGAACTTAGCCTGTGTAAGATCGGGTCTGTTCAGATACCCATCAGCGACGCCTGGTCCGCAGATAGCCAGTTCTCCAGGCCAGCCGATGGGGAGTGGCTTGCAGTTCTGATCGACGATGTATGTCCCATAGTTGGCCAAAGCCGGGCCTACGGAAATCCGGAAGTCTTCAAAGTCTGTAATGGAGTATGGTACTTCCGCGCAAGAGGAAATAATGGATGCTTCCGTCGGTCCATAAGCGTTAACTAATTTCAATTCAGGTCGGTCAAGCGACCTGAACCTATCGACAAGGGTTGTTGTCACTGCTTCACCACCGCAAAGAGCGACGCGCCAGTCAGTGGACCTCTTCAGGGCGTCGAATCCGTATTTGAAGAGGGCATGCTGCTCGCTCACGATAAAGAGCGTGAAGGTTACGTGCTCGCGTTCTATCAAGGCAGCTAGGTCTGCTGGGTCACCCCGGTTGTCGCCCAAAATAAGGGAACCGCCATTGGCTAGGGCGATGAAAATCTGGAAAATGGCGGCGTCAAAGCCCTGTCCGCTCTGCTGGAGAACAACTTCTCTTCCGAGTGACAACTTATTTGTCATGCCAATGATTGGTGTTCGGACGTTGCGGTTTCTGAGGGGAATGCCCTTAGGCTTCCCTGTTGAGCCGCTTGTGTATAATACCATGGCTGTGTCATCAGGGGATGAAAGGTCTACAATCTTTTGGCTGGTCGCCTGAGGGATGTTGGACAAATCAAGAAGGACACCATCCTTGTGGGATTTGCTTAATCTGAATGCACGTTCTGCGGTGCTCGAATGATAAAGAAGGATAGGCGCCCGCGATTCTTCTCGAATATCCATGAGGCGTTCGTCCGGGCTGCGAATATCCAAGGGAATATACACAGCTCCAATGCGAAGAATAGCTAGGATCGTGCATAATGTGTCCACAGTCGGATCCAGCAAGACACAAATGTAAGAGCCACGCTTAGCATCTACGCTCTTCAGGGCAGCAGCGATAGCATTGGCCCTACTAGACATTTCTTCGTAGGTCATAGAACGACTGTTGATATCCTTCACGGCAAGAGCGCTAGGATCCTTAGTAACCCAGGCACCAATCATCTTTGATAGTGTATCGGCTCCAGCATGCTCAACATGGGCGTTTGGTCCTTTTCCAAGCTCAACTGTTTTGTCAATGTGAGTTGAGGGGAATAATGGGATTTGGTCCACTGATTGAGTAGCCTTAGCAGAGAGTTCGTTTAGAAAGTGCTGATAAGTGTTGACGAGGAGCTCGGTGCCTTCTTGGTCGTAAAGGTGGCTCTGGGTAGTGAAAGTGAGCATTCCGGTTCCATCGTCCATCTCATCAACCGACACGCTCAGGTCGTACGGAGTCTTTGCATCCGCGTAGTCATGGAAGCGCATATCGAGACCATCCATGTTTGGTGTCCTAGTTGCGCCCATCCGATAGTTGAAAACTACTTGAAAGAGCGGCGTATGTGTTGTAGCGGCTGGAATATGGCATGCCTTCAAGATCTCCTCGATGGGCACGCCTGTTCGTGCCAGTGCCGCATAGGACTTTGAGCGGGTTGCTGTCAATAGTTCTTTGAACGATTGATTTGGTTTGACTCGGAAAAGCGCAGGGAGAATTTCTAGAAGGAAGCCGATGGTATTGCCAAATGTTTGGTCAGAGCGATTTGCGTCGACGATTCCAATGCAGAGATCCTCGATACCGAGTAGACGGTATAGCATAGCCTGGAACGTCGCGAGCCAGAAATGGAATGAAGTAGTTCGGGAAGCCTGAGCCGCCTTCTTAATTTGTGATACTAGGCCCGCATCGACGCGTGCAACAACATCGCGCTGGGTGTACTTCGTTAGAGGCTGTCGGGTGCTAACCTTGGCGAAGGGGAACAGCGGAATAGGCTCGAGCGCTGTGGGAAATTCGTCCTTCCAGTATTTTAGGCGCTCAGTGTAAGCCCCTGAAGATGATTCATCCTTTTGCTTCAGAGAAAAGTCAATAGGCTGCGCGGGTAGCTGGTCTGATGCCAAGGAAGACTTGGGATTGTTGTAGAATCTGGCTAAGTCGGCCAGGAAGAGTTGCCAGCTAACACCGTCCATGATGATGTGATGATATCCAAAGATAATCGTGTGAGAAGTGGTGCTGTGTGACAAAAGGGTGCAAATGAATGTGTCTCCGTTGTCTAAGTCGAACGGGTAGCTGTGAATCCGCTGGAATTCTTTCCTGACATCTGAGGTGTTGTTGACACCCTCTAGAGTTCGAAGTTCAAACACTGACTTTTCGAAAATACTTTGCATTGCATTTCCTGTTTCGCTATCCGTGAAGAATCTAGTGCGGAAACTCTCATGGCGACGCGTTACAGTAGCCAAAGACCTTTTCAACTTGTCCGTATCGATACGACCGGAAAGACTGTAAGATGTCGTGCAGTTAAATGGCGTTTTATCTTCAAGGTACTGCGAGGCAAAGTAAAGCCTGGATTGCCCAAGCGATACCGTCTCTGTTCGAACGATTTCAGGACTCTCTAGTTTCTCCGAAATATCTGAGAGCGGTGTATCGCGACCGCTAAGAGATGAAGCCGTCGACGTGATAGATACGGCAGCCGTAGATAATTCTGATGCAGATGAAGGTTTTGTGATCGCGGGAGCGACGTCAGATGCGCCGGCACCTGAAGCACCTGGCTCATCTTTGGTTGTATCTTCGAAGGACAGAGTCGAGCAAATCTCTGAACAAACTAGACGAGAAGTTAGCGAGATATGAAACCATGGATTCAAATCAGTACTGACGCTGTCGAACAGAGTTTCCACTCAATATCTTCAATACGGGGATGTCATGTCCAGTCTCAGATGCAAACCAGCTTCGAATTTCAACAGCCACTAGGGAATCTATGCCTAGCTCAATGATTGGGGCTTCCGGCGCAATACTCTCTACAGGCAACTAAAGCAGAAGTTAGCATTTTTGTCTAGCATATCGAAGGATAACAGGAAAAGAAAGATTTTATGGAGGCCTATATATCCCAAACAACTTGAGGGTATTAGCTTGGGGATTTGTTACCTTGAGTAATGAGCTTAGATAACCGGACAATGCTTCTTCAAGTAGCCCCAGAGCTTCATCAACTCCACTAGCAGCGGCAATCTTCTGTTTGAGGCTGGCCTCGATGCCATCCTTTGCTGTTGAGCTAGCCTGTGAAGGATCGCCGTGGCCGACAAGGTGCGAGAACCGAGGGTTGTTAAACCAAACCGGACGTGTTGGAGCGGCGAGGTCAATCTCCTTCAACCCCGTGGCAATCTCAGCCGAGCCGATGCTGTGACCTGCGACGATAGCCTCCGCAAGGAGATGGTGAAGGTCACGCTCTGACAATGGCATATAGTTCTGCTTACGGAGGGAGATTTCCATGACGCCGGCCTCATCACCGTCGGACCGCCTGATGACGCCAATGCCGATGATCATTCCGATATCAATAACAGACGCTGGAACACCACGGGCTTTTCTCTGCTCTGCTAGGCCTACCATATACTATGAACGAATAACGATTAGCCATTCAACTCCGAGTAAACCTATGGGATAGACGATTACTCACATTGTTCGCAGCGGCGTAGTTCGACTGGCCTGGCATGCCTATTACGGCAGACAAACTCGAAAACATGAGGAAGAACTCCAAGTCCTGCGCGTCAAATAGCTCGTCTAGGTTCTTGGAACCAAGAACCTTTGGCTTGAGCACCTTCTGCATACTCTCAAAGCTCATATCCGCAAATAAGCCGTCCGAAAGAACCATCGCTCCATTAGCCACGCCGCCAATTGGCGGCATAGTCTGGGTTATGTCTGAGTGAAGGCGGACGAGGTCTTGCTTATTAGCGGCGTCTGCAGCCTCGACCCTGATAGTTGCCCCTTCTCTCTGCAGTTCTTCTTTCCATAATCCATCTTTCTCGGGATTCCTGTACCAGAGACATGTTAATGCATATCCATTGCCTTGAAGACTCGTATTAACGGCTACTCACCTGCTTGTCATGACCACGAAACGAGCCCCGTTTCTGACCATCCACCGGCAAATCGACTGACCAATCTGGCCTGTCAACCCAACAAGCAAGTAAGTCTTGCTTGCAGAGAATAACGCGGAATCGATCGGCCCCTGTCTCACCGGCAGATACTCGTCCGCGGTCCAGTCAACCACAGTGAAGCTCTTTTCTGAGGGCTGCCGGCTTAGCAAGTCGCTAGCCTTCAATACTGTACTCCCATGTGTGGGAGCATACCACTCATCAGGTGTTGCTTTCAACGAGGCCAGTGCCTGGGGAATTGCTTTCGACGTATTCAGAGACTTGACTTTCAGCTTGTTGAAAGGTAAGACATCGTAGCCGAGTGTATCGCAGGCCCTGAAAAATGCTTCATTACCAGAGCCCATTTGGATAATGAGATCTGGTCCATTAGCTCTAAGAAGATTCTGCATTTCTCTCCGCGATGTGCCTGAGGGGACCTTAACACCGAGCGTACTCTGGAACCGTTCCTCAGGGGATCCGATAACAAGGCAGCGCACGTTCTTCCCACATTCCAGAGCCCGTCTTTCTAGAATCTGAGCCAGCTGGATACTCGGGTCAAAAACCAATGCGTTTTGGCCCGTAGGAATAAAATCCATGATGGCATCTGCCTGAAGTTCGTTCGACATCCTTGCCATGAAAGAGCCAATTTCAAATGTGCCAGCAAATTCTTCCGGAATAAATGGTGCCGACAATTCGTCCTTGATCTCAACCTTTGAGGCATTTGCCAACGAAAGTGAGACTAGGCGCGTACCGTCTTCACGGGCACCGATGTACAAGTGCAACGGAGCTCCTTCGGATGTGTGAAGAGTTGGGTTTGCCGAACAATACATAGTCGACGCCATAGAAGGCGTGGCGTTGACAAGGTGAGCGACATAGTTCTCCGTCCCATTTTCATTGAGCGTTCTGATTTCAATTGGGTGCGCCGAAGTGGACTTCTTCTCGACTACAACTCTGCGAACAGAGTTAATTCGATTGTTCCTTTCGACGTCATGTACAAGCCGAGGTATGACTAGCGATCCATTCTCAACTGCCAGCTCAGGCTCTGTGGTCCACAGCCTCTGCGACGCGTCGGTGCCATCGCTCTCACCGGTGGTTGCAATTAGACGTATGAATGTTTCAAGAACAATGGTCTCCCTCTTGTCCACCCTGTCGAGATCAAGGAATTGGATAGACTTGGTCGGGTTTTCGGAAAGAAAACTTCGCCCAAGACCGACCATAGCGCTTTGACAAGGGCTATTAGCTCGAGCACCACAGGTCACCCAGAGAACCGTGCTAGGGCTCTCCAGCAGTAATTTCAAGTTTTTGAAGACCTCGGCACTTAGGTTCTCAAGGATCGGCTGGTCGAGGTCAGTAAGACTAATGGCGTGTGTCACCGACTCTAGTTCATCCGCGCTCAATTTTCCTACCGAGTCCGTGATTACAACCCGACCCTGAAAGTACGCTGACAGTCGATACTGGAGGAACTGAGTGTACTTGACAATTGGCAGGGATGTACCGCCCAAGATAAGGAGATTTCCAGGCTTAGCCCCAAGGGTTGTCGAAGGCGCATAGAGCGGCTCGCGCAAGAGTTCAGCCAGGGAATCTGTCGCTTGGGACACGATGAGAGACCAGGAATGCCGACTCTGCTCTGGGCTGTCGAACGCAATCATATCAATGCCAGAGAAACCGTGTGTTCGAAGATTCTTATCCAATTCCACTGGTGTCGCTGCCGGCGAGCCCCTCTGATTAAGAGTCGATGTAATGAAAGGAACGCGAAGGTGATTCCCGGTCACAGCGGCCAGTAGCAGGTAGCCACCTGGCCGAAGCAATCGACGAGATCTCTCAAGAAGCAGATCTTGTACCATGTAAGCATCCTCAACGATGATGAGATCGAATGAACCATGGTCCGACCCTTCATCAGAAGCGTCATCTTCAGAGGGAGAGATCCCGAAAGTAACTCTTGAGTCCATGGGGCCCAACTCCGCGCGTAGCTTGTCGAGGGCTTGAGCGCTTCCTTGCACGGTATAGGACGCAAAGGCTGATCCCAATGACCGGGTGGTTTCGTCAATAAAGTCCCGCGAAGCACCCAGATGAAGTATTCTCATGCGAGGGTATCTGTGAGCAATTTGCTTTGCAGCACGGATGAAATGAGATCGAAGCATCGTATAGCCTAGCCCTGTACTTCGCCACTGGGATAGCAGATCTTCAACTAACGAATCAGCGTAATCTGCAGCGGTATCAACGTTAGCATATCTTTCTTTACGTATATGACAAGCAGGGTTAGTGCCAGTCGTTCTGGTAAATTACCCCTATAATCATGCTTACACCCAAGGAGTGATACTAACCTTTCACTGCAGAAACCAGTGCTGACTTGAGGCCCATCGAATCACTCAGAACCTTTTCTCCGCCGGCCTTTACAAGTCTGATGTCAATGTTGTCTTTGAACTCTTCCAGCAGGTAGTGAAGTTCAGCTCGGCTAGGCGCGGCCGACTTTATCGATGCCTCGTTGATAATACTGGCTAGAAGACCCCCCTTTTCGCTGAGGAATTTAGGGGAAAGCTCTGATTGAAACTTCTTGAGATAATACTGCACCACTTTCTCACAAGCTTCAATAGCCCTTTGTTCCTGTAGCGAATCTTTACACAAGCCATAGTCAAAGTCAACGCCATCGGCAAGGTCCTTATGCCACAAAGTTTTCATGTAAAGGTGCCGATCGTCAGATTCGAGACTCTGGCTGAGTGAACTCATAAACATGTCTTCGACCAGAATTTCCAGTTTTGCGTCGATGCTGTTATAAATCTTCATATCGCCCACGATCTTGGCGACGTGGCCCGGTGAGGGAGGTTGATACTCCGAAACATGGGTTTCGACAGTAACAGGGTGTCCTGCGTTTGCTGTAGTAGTTCCAGCAGTGGGCGAGAAGACCATACGGCCAATTGAAGTGGGGAGGAAAGCCGCCCAGAGAGATCCATCATCAGGGGCGGCGTACGCAAGGAACATGGTCTGGATACACACGTCCAACCAAGTTGGATGGACCGGCATGGATATAGCAACATCTGGATCAGCAGAAACAACTGCAGTAGCCAGATCCATACGGCGTTCGGCATAAGTTATGCCTTTGAATGCATTGGAATAATTTAGACCGATAGCGTCTAATGATTGGTAAAACCGTTCAGTGTTCACTGGCAGGAGGTCGTACTGGGGATCTTCTGATCGAGTCGGAATAGACGTAGGATCTAGCTCGCCAAGCTCTATGCGTATTTCTCCAGCGCAAATTGCCCTCAAGCTTTCATTCGACGTTACGGCTGCACTTAAGCTGAAATCAGCCGAAATGCAATTGTCTCCAGGTTTTAGAGCATCCATGTTACTCCGCAGAGAGAATAAGGTTTCAACGCCGTCAGATGACTCGTCAAGGCTAATAGGCCGATGGATCTGGATATTAAGGAGCTCTATCTGCTTTACGCTCTTGCCTTTGCAGAGTGCCCTTGCAGCCTCTAGAGCCATGACAAGGTACGATGCTCCAGGAACTATAATTTGATTCTGGATTCGATGCGATGAAAGCCACGGCATCTCCTCCAGCTTTAAGAAGTTCCTCCATCGCGGCTCGTAATCCGTATCGTCAGGTGTCCGCTTGCCTAGAAGCTCATGAGGTGGATCTGGTCTCGACCGCAGATTCTTGTTGAGTCGAGACTCTCTCCAGTGGATTGACTTATGCTCCCATGGGTACGTAGGTAGGGAACCTAGGGGAGGAGATGCTAATGAACGGCCATTTGCGGCGAATGCTGATGCGTACCGTGTCATGTCCGCCGCAGCTGGGCCGATGTTCGTATAAATCATGCCTAGTAGATCGCTGAACGCTACAACATCATCCTTTTTGCGATCCAGGGTCCCTGAGTAAGGCGATTCGGCGCCGCACTTTTGTTTCATAGTTTGAAGTGCTGGGCCCCTTAACGCTGCATGCGGGCCAACCTCAATTGCAGAGTCGTACAGTCCAGCATTTTCATCGAGGGCACTCTCTAATGCTTGTGAAAAGAGCACAGTCTGAGCCATGTTGTCTCTCCAATAAGCAGCCGAGAGATCGGCAGTCAAGCGATCATTATCCATATTGACGCCCGAATGAACACTAGAAATCCAAATGCAGCCTGCCTGCGCTTCACTCACTTGGATATTGCAGGCCCTCAGCGAAGCCATGTAAGCCTCGGCGCATGGGGACATGTGATGGGAATGGTAGGCTGTGTCTACTTTCAGTACGCGGTTGAAGAGTCCTCTTTCGTCAAAGATTTTCTTTGCTTCCTCTACGGCATCCAGGTCACCAGAGAGCGTGACGCTACCTGGTGAATTGCTGGCTGCAACGGCAAGCCGATTCTTCATGGCAGCCGAGGAGCAGAACTTGACTGCCTCGTCAAAGCCGAACCCAACGGCAATCATGGAACCTTTTTGACCTTTCAAGCCGCCGGATAGCTTCGCGTGGACGCCTCGATAGTAAGCAATTCGGATGGCATCAGAGGCCGTAATACGACCTGCAGCATATGCGGCACCGATTTCACCAGAGGAATGGCCGATGACAACGTTAAAAGAGATGTTTGCGCGCTTCAATAGCTCGACTAAGCCAACCTGGACGGCAGTACAGAGGGGCTGCGAGAGAGCTGCCTCGCTCAAGCGAGATGTTGCGGCCGGCGCCATTATCTCTTCCTTCAGTGACCATTCAGGTGCATCAGGGAGTTGAGCCAGGGACTCCTCGAGGTCATTCATGGTCTCCAAGAACAATGGCGAGTGTTTAATCAATGCCTTGCCCATCGTAGGCCACTGCGCACCTTGACCCGTAAAAACTCCAAGAATTCGGGGTGTCCCCGATTCAGACGAGAACTTGGTTCTCATTCCGATATCTACCCCTGGGGTTTCTCGAGCCTTGTCTAACTGCTTGCGCATTGCCTCTATTACCTCAGCTCTCGAGGGCCCAGAGAAGGATGCTCTGATTGGGAGCGCAGTGCGGTGGCGATGTAATGTCTTTGCCAGAGCACTTAAGCTTACATCGTTACTCTCTATGTATGGAAGATAGTTTTTCACCATGGCTTGAAGTGCGGATTCGGAGTTTGCAGAGAAAACGAGAGGTACAGGCGTGAAGTCGACTTGGGGATGAAGATCACCGTCGCGCCAAGAGAGGGCCCGAGGCACCTGTCCGATGCTCTTTCGGCCAAAAGGCCCATAGTCGTGAATTCTGGGGACGTATGTTTCCACTATTGCATGAGAATTCGTGCCGCCGAAGCCAAAGCTGTTGATGCTTGCGCGAAGTGGGAGACCATCAGATATCGATGGCCATGCTGTAGGTGCTGTAGGGACTAATAGGTGTTTATACGACACCGCAACAGTCGGGTTGAGATTGTAGAAATGCTGATTTGGAGGGATGGTTCGATGCTGCATAGCCAATACAGCTTTTAATACACCCGCAATGCCAGCACATCCTTCTGTGTGCCCGACTATGGTTTTAATGGAGCCAACGATGAGCTTCTCATCATCCTGACTTGCCCGGTCAGGTGGAAAAAAAGCGTTGCTAATGGCTGAGGCTTCTCTCGGGTCTCCTGCTTGGGTTCCGGTACCTGATCAGAGATTATTGTTAGCAAGTGGACATAATAGTCTAATAAAATAGCCTAAACGACAACATATAGACCAAGAAGTATAAAACTTACCATGAGCCTCGAAATACTGAGGACGATCTTCAGCTCTGTTTATGTCGAGCCCAGCATTCTTATACGTCGACCGGATCAAGGCCGTCTGGGCTTCAGGGCTCGGAAGCGTAATGCCTTTCGTTCTGCCGTCTGAATTCACCCCCGTTTCCCGAATCAGGGCTTCGATCCGGTCACCATCCTCAAGTGCCTTCGAAAGAGTCTTCAAAAACACAGCGCCGAACCCTTCACCGCGCGCATATCCATCCGCACTCACATCCCACATCTGACTCTTACCAGACGGTGAGATCATGTGGAGGCTAGTAGCGCCGATGAAAAGATCAGGCCCCAGAAGCAAATTAGAGCCTGCAGCACAGGCTACTGAACTTTCACCGCTCCGCAGGCTCTGTAACGCTAGGTGGATTGCAGTAAGACTCGATGAGCAAGCCGTATCAACGGTCATTGACGGGCCCTTCCAATCAAAGAAGTATGATAGTCGATTAGATATCAAAGCTCGTGAAGTGCCAGTTGCCATGTATTGGGAAAATGTTTCGACACTGTATAGATTCTGGGGTTAGTGAATGCGTTTTGAGTAACATTGAGAACCATCATCCCCGTTTAGGGAGCATTGAGTCAAGGCAATCTGAAAGGGTGGACATGGCTCTTGAACAGTATCAAACGGGGGCATAAGAAAATCGAAGATGCTTACTCTCGAGCACATGTATCGGTATAATCATTCGTCATCATACCAACGTAGGCAGATGTTTGAGTCCCCTTCAACCCCTGAAGCGTGAGTCCGGCTGACTCCATAGCTTCATATACAGTCTCTAGCAGAATCCTCTGCTGGGGGTCTATAGCCTCTGCTTCTCTAGGGGTAATACTAAAGAATACAGAATCGAATAGTCGAGGATCTTGTTCAAGAAAATATGATTTAGTGACATTGCTAGCACCGTGGTGCTCGCCATCTGGGTGGTAAAAGCCGTCCGGATTGAAGCGGTTCTCGGGTACGCGCTTAGAAACATCGCGAGGCTTACGCAGTAGTTCCCAAAGTTTCGAGGGAGAGCTCGCGTCACCCGGGAACCGACAACCGGAGCCGATAATAGCTACGGGCTCCTTTAGGGGTTGAGTATATGCCATCTTAATTTCTGAAAAATAGTCCGTGATTCGATAGTAGTTAGTCTATAGTATTGGAGATGCGTTACTATAAACTCTTAATTAGCGTTATACTTGTGGGACTAAGACACTTAGGGCTGAGGCCTTCCCTTACTGTAAAACGTATAATATTTGTTCCTGTATTTAGTTATGACCGAAGGCGTCCTCAGATAATGAGTGATATTTCTCCTATTACAACGTTAAAGGGGGGGAGGGAGGGGGGTTATTGTCTTTGATACTCTGCTGGAAGGGGGGTTGGAAATCGTGGTTCAGGTTGAGCCTGGGTGAATATAATAATATATCGTATGTACTAGTCCTCTGGTTGTAGGATCGGTGTATGGCTAAAGCAGTGGCTCTTAACGAGTAACGACAGAGTGAAGATAAAATTGATAGTAGTAGAAAAACCTCACGTTACCAACAGAGTATCATTCTTATATCAGTTGACTAGAGATAATACACCCTTACTGTTAGCGTTCTCTGAGCTACATAAAGCCTTTATATATTATTATTTCAACCATTCACTATTGGATCATTCTTCAGCCCTGAATATCTCTCGCCTCTTCCAACAGCAACTAGGTTATAATCCCTGCTAATCCGTAAGGGGAACACCGATCTAACTAGATGTTAAAAGCCGCACTCGATACATTTCTAGAACAACTCATCCTATCGGACTTTGTGATAATATCTACCCTGGTAGTGATTTTGGGACTCTGACATATTACATGCTTGAAAAGTATACCCTAGATGACAGGGTGAGGAGGTTCGGGATAGGGTCCTCCTGCATCCAGCGGCCGGGATTCTTTGAATATCTCGATGAGACGAATCAAGTTGAGTTCGGTGGCCGAAGCTGGGTCACTAGTTGTCTTGCCAAATTTAGACATGAATCTTCATCGCGTCGTCCATCCAACCAAGGTTGTTCACGTCACAAACCTTCGGCCAAGTCAAAGCCTCGCCGAAATATGGGGTACTAGATCCTACGACTCACGTACCTGAAGGTGTATGAATGAGGAAAATGTGGTGCCCTTGTAGTTCCTGGTCAGCAATAGTATACGTGTGGGCTTATCCCTGCAGTGCTTAGGTACCACAAGGGGTCCGCAAGTAAGGCTGAACTCACGCTTTCTCGGGACGCTGTTCGCATAGAAACGTTTTATTGTTGCAAGGAGGGCTTTCACGTGCGATCTGTGAATATACGACATTACACTATTTTTGGTACTATGCCAGCTCTCCTTCAAATCCTGAGGATTCCTAAGAAAGCGGGTAATGCCATTAAAAAGGTATATACCGGGGGCCCCGCGTTCCAAGGACTGATACTCCCAAATATTCCAGCCAGCTATTCTTTCAACAAGAACATTTCCTACCCTAACGGCACTTGTAACGTATTTTCTCTTTGATTTTTGTCTCTTAAACTGATTTATTTCTATCTACATCATATTGTATAGTTTATACTCTCAGTCAAAGACGCCAACTCATAATGGCTACTATGCATTCGTTTTTTAAATCGGAATTTTTTAATTTCGAGTTCCTCAGACTGCTGGCGATGGCACCGACGGAAGGTGCGGAAATTGCGGAATCACTTGAAGCAGCTGGCAAGATCAAAGACCTTGACCCGGAAAGCTGGTACGCGGCCTTCATGGAGGCTGGAAAAAAGGCAGAAGTTATTGCCAAAGAAGCTGAAGAATCAGGAGACCGCGTTGGGGCACGAAAGGGGTATCTGCGCGCTTCCAACTACATCCGCGCCGCCCAATTCATGCTTAATGATGGCCCAATTGGCCACGATAAGCGCGTAATCCCAGCTATCGAGAGAGCCATTAGTGATTTCCGGAAAGGTGTCCAGTATCGAGATGGCAAGACCTTCTTTCTGGAGATTCCATACGAAAACGGCATCAATTTGCCCGGATATTTATATCTGCCCGAAGCTTCTAAACAGATACCCAACCGAAAAATCCCAATCCTACTTAACTCTGGAGGCGGTGACTCTACGCAAGAAGAAATCTACTTCCTTAACCCGGCTTATGGGCCGGATGTTGGCTACGCTGTGTTAACATTCGAAGGGCCCGGCCAGGGGATTGTTCTGCGTCGTGATAAACTACCCATGCGGCCAGATTGGGAGGTCGTGACAGGGGCAGTACTCGACCACCTTTTCGCATTTGCTGAGGCGCATCCCGAACTGAACCTGGATCTGGATCACATCGCCGTGACCGGCGCATCTATGGGGGGCTATTTTGCGCTGCGTGCTGCCGCTGATGCGCGTATCAAAGCCTGTATCTGTGTGGACGGCTTCTACAGCTTGAGCAGTTTTGTGGGGGGACGCATGCCTGGGCCTCTCTTTAATGGATTCCAGAGTGGATGGCTCTCCGATGGTGTATTCAACTCGATCCTGCAATTGCTGCAGCGGTTGACCTTTCAAGCTAGGTGGGAATTCAACCACCTGAAATGGGTGACCGGGGAGACATCCGAAGCGGCCATTATGAGAAAGATGCGTGATTATACACTCGAGAAGCCAGACGGGTCAGAGTACTTGGCGGACGTGACTTGCCCTACTCTTGTTACGGGGGCTGGATCAAGCTGGTACTTTGACCCAGCTACCACTACAGACAAAGTCTACGACTCCTTAATTAACCTGAAGCCTGGGGTTGACAAGGAAAAATGGGTCGCCACAGACGTAGCATTCGGAGGGTAAGTGATCTAGCCTCTAAAGCATTACGAGTATATTCTGACCCCTGAACAGTCTGCAAGCTAAGATTGGAGCTTTTCTATACAGCTCCACTCGTACATTCCAATGGCTTGACAAGAAATGGGGGATCGACAGGGCACCGTTGGGCGCAAATACCAATACAAAGCAGCACCTTAACGGTAACGTGGATCCATCCAAGTAAACAAAGCAATGACGCAAATAAAGTTTGAAATGGCGAATGAATTGCGTGGACAGGGGATGGAGATGGAAATTGGAAGGCGAAAGGAAGTTGGTTTCAGGACGGATAATTCCAATCCACGAAGGATGGATGTAACCTTCGACTCCCCCATACATCAGATAGAATTTAGAATAAATTGAAATGCTAGTATAATCGGGTGGGATGTTATGTGATTGTCAAGAGTCGATCTGCTCGTATAGTAAACTTTACGTAAACCATCTTGGGGGAAGTAGTGTTATCTCTCGATCCACGTTCCACATGTTTGGTCCAAACTACTATCTACTAGAAGTCTCTTGGTATGCTTAGTTCCCTAACGATCTCTTTTCTAAGGGTGGAGTAATCCCTATAATATCGACGAGGCGAGCTGTTCGCCTGAGCTGACTGGTATCTAAGTTATCTAGTCACCTTAAAGCCGCCCGCGTACAAATTTGATTAAGGTTTGTTTAAACATTGAGTATACATAGTCCTACGTGTATTTACGTATGGATGAATAGTATTGGGGTGATAGGTAAAACGTAGACCTCGACTGCCTCCGTAGCCCGCAATCAATTAATGACAATGTTCATCTACTCCATAGTTAGACTAAGCCTCAAGGTACATAGCGATCCCGCTCGTTTCATCTTTCTTAATATAGCAGTGAAACGGAATATTTCAGCACCTAGTGATAAGTGGCCATACGCAGAACAACAAAAGAACCCTATTCAGCTATGTGGAGTAGATCATGACATGAACAACAGATTCCGTTGGATTCAATCTTCCGTCGGAGGTTCCGCAAGTCATGTACACAGATAGCATAGATGCCAGAAGGATTGGAGAGAAATATCCTTTGTTCATATTAGATTACTTTCGGCGGTCTTTAACTAGGTAACATTCCTCTAACCTGGTATATAGTCTGCCCGGGCTAGTCCTGGCGATATCCATGTTTCATGTGACTTTGGTTCTTAAGGCTGAGCAAGCCCCTAGTATATAATTCGGCTCCCTTACTATATATCAGCGATTATGTAATGGAAGTCTGGGGTAATCGGTTATGAGATCCACTCGGGAAGGGCCGTCTATACATAGGTATGCTATTTTTTCTCTTTCGGGATGTTCTCGCTTAGCGGCCTTGACATGTAAAATACACGTTGCCGGGCTTTGCGGCGAAATAGCCAATACTGGTACAGTGGAACCACGTGAAGACCAAGGGATAGGGCTGCTAGGATGTATAATGGGGAAGCCAAATCCTACAATGCTCAAGGATTATCTGGTTAACCGCTCAGCTGCTGTATTGCGTAAAGCAGCCCCTTCTCCACACACTCCACAACACCCCTGATTAACAATATTACTCATAATACACAAAGTCACATAACAAAAGTAGTCCTCTTCGTAGGTACAAGTTAGCTGTTTGTAGATTAGTTGACTACTTTAAAGAATTTATAGATAATATGGCGTCATCTGGACGATTAGATTCCTCTGGCACTATCGACGGAAAAAAAAGGGGGGGGCTCAGGCTTATCAGAGACACCACATATTAGGTACGCGGTGCCATTTCTGAAGGTATGTGATAGTCGACCACCGAGAAAGAAACCAGGCTGTTTAATGGATTATGATATGGCAATTCATAGCTTAGATACGTATTCGTACATATAGGTAGCACAAGCAAAATCAGGTGTAACTAGATATAACGTAGCTACAGGCAGCTTGAATTGGCTATCTACCCTGTTTTGTGCAGGGAAAGCTGCTTTACAGCAGTTAATCAGATACCGTCATTGCTCTACTCCTTCACCTCTCCAGTGACCGATCGACTCATATGTACATATGTACGATTCAAAAGCTTAGCGGGCTTGGTTAGGTAGTTTCGGACCGCCAGCCCGCCTATTGACCCTTGACGATACATAGTCGTGTGGGGAACTGGTTAAATAATCACATTTGCAATTCTTAAGAATCGTAGGATTTGAGGTATGTACTCAAATCTATGCATACATACCACCGATCGATGGTTAACGTAAGACGGCTGGCACATACGCATACCGATCCTTCGGGTCTAACGATCTGTTTAGTACCCGACTGCATGTATTGTTAGGACCAAGCAAACCCTTGGCCGCATACACATTCGGGCTGTCGGGCTTCTTGGTTCGGCAATCCGCCGCCGAATATCTAGGTAGGCGGAGTCTACTCAACTCCCTTCTATGGTATTTTTAGCCTTGAATTATAAGGACACATGGATATATGTCCCCAGGGTCTTCCACGCACCTGTAGAGGCTTAGCTGCGGTGGCCTAGATTGTTCGAGCCCAATATAAATTCTCGCCTCTGATTACTATTTCTGAGGCTAACCCGATCACACTTACATACCCGAACGCCCATCCCAATAGAAACGAAACACATTCCTCTTGACAATTGCCCTTGACACGGTGACAGAAGTCGGTTCAAGATGTCTGCAACAGAGCCCATTCAGAAGCGACGTCTGTTACGGATGACGCTAGCACACTATCGAAGCGAGAACTGCAGCGAAGAGGAGTTCCACTCCTTTGCAACCGGCGAGCATGCTGCCCAGGCAGCTAAAATTCATGCCAAGAATGGTGTCGAGGGCTATGCGATGGTACGTTATGGTAACCGCAGCCGAGTCTCTGTGCCGCCGGCACACATACACGATACCTATATGACTGCCCCCGAGCGCATTCATATATGCCTCACACCCGGTGTAGTAAATGAGTTTCTATGCTAATTGGCGGCACAGTATTGGTCACCGAAGACATTTCGAGATGCCGCCTCGAAGCTGAACGAGAAGCTTGGAAATAGATGGTTCGTTCGCGACTATGATATGAATGTGGAGTTCCTATTCCGCGACTTCGAGACGCTTGACACCTTGGCGGCCGACCCTGACTTCAGACGGCTGCAGGTCGAAGAAGGTCCCTACGTCAGCCGTATCCATGTTGAAGTTAGCATAGGCTGGATTGAGACATATGTTAGCGACGGCAAAGTCGTGAACGTCGGTGACGATGGGAAGCCGACTTATCCACACTTTAACGAGTTGAGCGCTTCGCCGATCTAGGGCGAGTCCTAGAGAGTATACTCGCAGCCTCCTTGTTCATGGAGTTAGCCTAGTTATTGTATTCTGTCTTTCCTTAATAAACCAACTTTGCAATATTTATGAACGGATGCTGAATCCCTTCCAATACTAACCTAGTGATGATATACTATAACTATTCATCCTAGATAATTTTCTATTAAGTTAAGATTTGGTTATTTCCATCAGAACCAAAGTACATCCAGCCTCGTAAAGTTCGTTTTCAAGTTATCCCCAGATATTATCTGAGTCAATAGATGGTATTAGGACTATTAGACGCAACCCAGTACATTATCTCCGTTGCGGATCCGCATGACACGCATATAAGGGTTTCTAAAGACCGATTCACTAAATAGAGACCAGGCTTTTGTTTATTCGTCAACTTACTAGGCGCTCTATAATAACCCCCAGAAAAGGCAATGAGTTGTTGTTATTACCAGGCATTCTAAAAACTGCAACCATGCTAACCGGGTTATGTATGTAATGCGCCGCAGGCGCACTGGCCACCCCAGTTACTGTTACCTAGCTGCCTAGCTACAGTTGCCTAGCTCCCCCCTATTGAACCTGACCGAAACGATAAGGTATTGAATCCACGCGGCCTGAGCTGAAAATGGGTTAACAAGATGGGCATTAATCTCCTACTGCATTTTACTAGCAAATACATGTACCTAACCTCTTTTGTACGAATTCTTATTAACAAGCTATCATAATGGTCGACCTTATTGATCCTCGGCGAATATATTAGCTTCCAATAAGGGGTAAAGGCAGCAGATGCATAGGAAATAATTTGATATTTTTCGGTATCGTCGGCAAGTAATGTAAGAAAAAAGTCAGAAGGTTAGCATTGATGTTCGTTGCTATTATAGGAAATCAGTTTAAAAGGCCTCATCAGCCTGGTGATAACATGTAAAAGTAATATCCCCTTCCTAGTAGAATGTACTGATGGATTGGTGCCAATGCTATGAAACTACACTTGGCTTAGGCTTACTATGTATTACTGTAGATCATCGTGATAATGATTTCTCTCACCGTGAACATAATCGTTTCGGAACCGACATCAAACTCTGCATATGGTCTAACTAAATAACGCCGCATTTTAATGCCAGATTCGTGACGATCCGTAGGAGTTGCATCGTTGATTCTTCCTTTTTCCGTATAGCTTCATGCGTAACCTTCGTAATGCTAAGAACCTCACTATGCGGCGGTCGTGAGGTATCTGTATGAGTCTTTTCCAGCCCGTTGCCGCTAGATCCACGCCGTATCATATCATCTATTATCTCGCGTACCCTAGTCATCATCTCCTGTATTAAGTGCAGCAGAACGACTACCTGGACAGAGGAGGAGGATGTCATCCGAAAGGACCCAACGCTGAAACTCGGTAAGCAAATGGGAGCCTGTGCCTCAGCTTCCTCAGGATCTGCGTCCAACCGTGCCTCAGCACAGGCCCTGATGTGTTGCAAGAGCTTATCGTATGTCTCGATGATGGACAAATACCCAGAAAGAACAACAAGTTCAGATGGTGGATCCAGCTGGATGGGCGCTGTAGGTCGGTCAACCCCCTTTTGGCGATGGCGAAATCGGGGAAAGATATAATTTAGTATCTCGGTATATTCTTGAGAGAGATGAAGCGTGCGATCCATGGCGAGCACTTTGTCCCTTTGGATTGCTTCGTAACCTGGACTAGCTTTGTCAGGGTCTGTCCAACTGCGTTGCCAGATACCCAGAGGCGGGATGGAAAGCATGTGCGAGTGGAGTTCTATGTTCAGCTCAGAGAGCCTTTTCATCCACGAGGTAATGTCTTCGGTCCGAGGAGTTGACACGTCGAGATTCTCTTGGGTGATATCTGACCCACCGGTGACGGAAATGCCAAGCACAGAAGCGGCGTGAGAAGTTCCGTTGCCTAAGTTTGCTCTGTCTGCATTGTTGTTTGTCTGTATGTTGCCGTTTCCCGGCCTATAGACCGGGGAGGTTTGTTGATTTCGTGATTCCGGAAACGTAGATCCTGGGATGTACGGTGACATATTAACGGAGGCCGACAGCGACACTGAAGAACAAGGTGTAAGGTGCCCTTGTGCGCTACTTGTGAAGCCCGACCCATGCGTGTCTTCCATGAAGCCCGAGTCGAGCTCTTGATTTGGGGTTACTGTTTGAAACATATTGTATTCGGTGGTGGGTCTGCGCGGCCCACGGTCAAGGCAAACTTCGGCACATTGGCCAAAATTAAGATCAAGGTCGGCGGGTATATGAAGTAGACTTTCTGGCCAAGTACTAAAATGGTTCGGATTTCCACTGCTCGGCTCGTCCGACCCTTCCACAGGCGTGAGGTCTGTTTAAAGTATATATATTAGTAAACTATTGAGGCTTGACGGGACAAGCCATGTATTGGAGCATGTGGTACCTCTGATCGTGTTCGGTGTCGCAGTTGTTGGGCTATTGTAAGCGGAGCGTACCGAAGACCGCGCCCGAGTTCGTTTTCGAGACCTTACAGCGCTTGTTACACAATGGGCTTTAGCCCGTGAACAGCGGATGCAAGAAGAATCATCGCGTGAGCTGTCTTCTCGCTCGCACTTGAGTTTATGAAAATGACATCGATCACACGCTCGATGTATATCACGCATGTCTTGTTTCCACACCTCCATTCTTTCTAAACGCCAACAGCGCAACAAACAACCGAGAGAGTCCGTATAAGTGATAGGGGACAAGAGGATGGTGTCCAGATATGCAGTTACCATACCTCGTTATCGATTGAGATGTCGTTGGGGTCGAAGACAGACTCGACAGTTGGTCCTGCAATGGCGTCAGAAGAGGCGGGGCCTATTAAAGCCCGCCTATTAGATTCAGGGATCAGACCCTTGCGACTGTGCTTCGAAAATATTACTGCGTACATAAGGGCCATGCATACTACTTACAACCCCTGCTGGCTGAACAGCAGCTGGTGCGAATGAATGCTTCCGCTTAACATTATAGTGACAGGCTGTCAAGTCGCAATGGAATGAGCGCTGTTGTCCAGCTCACGTAGTTAGATATTACATCGTAATAAGGACCAATCGGCTTGGTTGCTGCAAAGTACTATACTTAGTCTTAGGCGTTATGGAGTTTGTGCGGCGTATATAGATGTATATTGGGCTATGCGTTTTCTGATCGGCTGCTACGCTTGATAGTAATTTGTGGAGGTGCTGTTTTCCTGGGTACACTCCGACCCCTGAAATAATATTCAATTCCACGATGGCAAGGTACAGCGGAAATAGCTCACTACAACGTCCTGTTTCAATATTGATAAGACCAGACAAAGTATTGTGGAAACATAACTATATATATATATATATATATATATATATATACATATAAAATACATTTTATTAGATCGTGCTTAATTGTCCTAGGGATTTTCAACAAACGCATAAATTTATTACAAGAACAACTGTATACACGGCAGTTAATCAGCCTGTCAGATCTGTATCTAGTCGATCGGGCCGGCTCACATGTTATTAGAAAACTCGTATGCGACAAGTCATAACTTATTAGTGCTTATATCCTAGTAATAGAGCTAGAAAATGAACACTGAGATCAAAGTCGTGTGAATACAGAGATGATCTATGGCACTCGCGTGGAGCTAAGCTTCATATATTGCGGTCTATAAAGTGACAGGCACAGGTATTGCCTTATATGTGTGTATTCTATATGTTGTCTACGAATCCTGGACATTTAATCAATGCCTTAATTAAATAGTTCCTAAGCCAGGTTCTTACTAGTACGGCTTTATCCACTAGTGCTCTTCTTCGCCAACTCGCCTAGGCTCCCCCGCAACCCCAGCAGCGGCTTCGGAATCGCTACTTTTCTTCTTCTCCTCCAAGCCAAATTCTGTCTCCAGGTTGGTTCGTAAAGAGATCTCCTTCTGGATAAAGCAGAGGAGGAAGCCCAAGACGGAGAAGGCAATAGATACCTGCCACGTCAACTCCAGGCTGCGCGAATATACATCAATGACTTGATCGCGCTGTGACTCGGGAAAGCTGCCGACAAAATCGGCGTTGGCGTAAGAGTATGCGTTTCCGCCAGACAGCGCGTCCCGTACCTGCGGATCACCAATACGCCAAGACTCGGTCGCGAACTTGGCGTTAAAGATGGCAGCGGGAATCGAGATTCCCCAAATCGAGCCGTAGGCGCGCATAAATGCAAATGCGGCCGTGGCCGCAGCCGTGTCTGATTCCGGAAGGTCGGCCTGAACGGCTGGGAGATTGGTTGACATCATGAAGCCCAAACCAACGGCTGGGATGCACTGGACGATCACCCACTCAGCAGTGGAGGTGTTTCGGTCGAAGCGCGAAAACAGACCGAAGCCCAGTGCAATCAGTGCGAAC